>FIZV01024239.1:0-10572 GCA_900050545.1 Trionymus perrisii | reverse complement strand
AACTAAAAAAATCCGTCAAAAACCGAAAATCGATATTTTTGACCAAAATTCACATTTTTGCGTTTTTCTCGAAAAGTTGTTTCCGACAAAGTTGACCCTTTTCTTATGGAATGCCACAAATAGTCAAACTGTTAGAATAATGTCCACTTCCAAACTAGTCAAATTATCCAAAATTGCGAAATTTTCGAAATTGCAAAAATTATCAATAACAACTGTCAAATTAACAAAAATTGACAAAAAATTGATTGTTTCCAAAAATTGCTAAAATTTTCAAAAACTGTCAAATTTTGAAAAATTGTCACTTTTCCTAACAAGTCAAATTCAAAAATTGGCAAATTACTAAAAATTGTCAAACTACTAAAAATTGTCAAATTAAAAAAAATTAGCAGTTTTAAACATTTTCAAATTTTAAAAATTGTCAAATTAAAAAAAAATTAGCAGTTTTAAAAATTTCCAAATTTTAAAAATTGTGAAATATTATCAAAAACTGTTTAATTATTACTAGGTAATGGTTAAATTTCAAAATATGTCAAATTAAAAAAAAATTTAATTGTCAAAAATTGTCAAGTTTCAAAATATTGCCAAATTTAAAAAAATTATAAATTTTAAAATTTTTAGAAGTTGTAAAATTTGTAAAATTTAATAAATTGCAAATTTTTTAAAATTGCCAATTTACGATCCAATAATTTTGCAAAATCGTAAATTTTCAAAAATAGTCAAATTTACAAAATTAGCCGAAATTTTCAAAAACTGATCAATTATGAGAAAGGGGCAAATTTTCAAAAAATTTTAATTATCAATAATTTGAAATTTTCAAAAATTACAAAATTATCAAAAATAGTAAATGCTCTCTCATGGTTGCAGCGAAACATGTTGCAGAAGGGGTTGTGCAATTTTTCAATTTCAATGTCCTAAAAAAATTTCAAGTTCATCAAGGTGGGTCCGTTACAATGTAAAAACTATATCGTTAATTTTTGATTTGATCAATTTGCAAAAGTGTACCTGCCTGTTCGCCTGTAAAAAAAAATAACGTTGGGATATTGAAAGAATTGGATCATCTCGAAACCGAATCTGACACAATGTAAACATCACGGGTAAAAAATTTCGCGGGCGAATCTCAAAAAAGATACAGTATTGAAAAAAACTATCTCCGTAAATTAAATTCTTTTACGGATGAATTTTCTTCAATGATCGCGCACCCCAATATGGAATAAACATAGGACGGAGGGTGGTAGACGAATCGTAGACGTTTTCACGCGGAAGTCGATACGCGACTAACGTGAAAAGAAGGAACGCGAACGCGCTTTAAAGTGCCGCAGATGTTATTAACAAGCTTAAATTGAAGCGGGTATTATTGAAGATGTACAAAAGAGTGATTTCTTTGCTAATGTAACAGAATTAGGTAATCCTTGGTACTAATAGGTTGTCCTTGGAGGGTAGCTCGGTACACGCTGCACAATTGTCACTAGCTCTCGTTTCGCTGGAGGGATAAGCGTTCTCTTATTTCAATGAGAGCGTTGCCGGTGCTGAGGGCACTTTAAGAGGAATCGCCAATTTAATCGGCATTTGATTGGCATCTGAATAGAATTGTCATCCGCGTCTCGCAGCGGGTCCTTATGGCGTAGCCCAAACAATTTTCGAATACGCCTATCGCGTGCATTGTCGCATTCGCGAGATTCGGGTACCTATATATTTTTTCGTAAACGTACACGCTCACTCTCTTCATTTCGATTTCGTTTTATTTTTACTTCGTTCGTACGATTTGGACGATTAATCCGCGAAAAAATGCATTGTATGTACTAGATCCGATAAGGAATGAAATCGAATGGACTGTGTAAGCCAATACCTTCGCATTGTGTACCTATTAAAATCGTATTGTACAAGATTACGATAAAAAGGATCGAATTATAGGTTGTCGCAATCGTACACTAATTTTGTCAACTGATGAACGAATTATGTCCTCGTTGCCTAACACGATACCTACGAATTTTTCACTTTTCACTAATACGAGTAGATGTTTGAAATCTCCCGAATCCGGATCTTACTCGCTGTTGTTCGATGGCGTCTGAATTAGTTAGATCTTTTGAAACTCGTGCCGTGTTCGCACTTAAATTATCGACGAGCTGTATAGTTTAATATGCACTCTACGAATGTCGTGCATGTGTGAGCCCTTAATCGTCACTGTATTTCACTCTAATAACAGTAAAACCGGTAAATTGGAAAATACAGCAGCACGTGTACTCGTGTCCCTCGGCGGCATAGCTCATTTTATGAACCATAAAAGGATTAAGTATCTTATTGTTGTTGTTAGCAGTGTCGATATTGTTGTAGGATTTTCTTCTGTTTTTCCATTTCGTATGCGTGCGTACGTACTCACATTTTGTAGGCAGAAATTTAATTTGTATAAGGTACAGTAACCCGGCTGACCTAATCTAATTCCATCATTAATTATCATCTTTTGTATTGTATATTGTTTGTTAGAGAAACCAAAGCGTCTTTGAAAAATGCTATTAACCGAAACATGACATGGGCGTGCACGGTAACGAATATTTCGACACGAGTTTAAAAACGTGTTAAATACGAGATATATCGATTCGAATATATCGAAAAAATATTGCCTCGTAACGTGAAGTAAAATCTGATCATATTGTACTCCCAACATTTGCGGCCAATGGTCGCTAACTGACGAAAAAAAATCACACAGCTCCACAACAGCCCCACAGTTCAACCTAAAATTTACAGAAGGATTTTACGTTAAATAAAAAATTTTCTTAATTAATGAGTTTCATACAAAAAAAAAAAAAAAAAAAAAAAAAAAGACAATAAAATACAAGTTCCTTACTTTTTTCTTTTTTTTTTTTTTTTTTTTTTTTTTTTCGTTTTGCCCTTAAAATTTTTTTAAAAAACCTAATTTTTTACAAAAATTTTTTAATTATTTTTTTTAAAAATTTAATTTAGAAAAATCAATTTTTAAAATTTTAATGTTTTTTTTGAAAAATTTATTTTTGAAGTTTTTAAAAAAATATTTATTTTGTTTTAAATTTCATTCTTTAAATTTAAAAACAGTCGCTTTGAATTTTTTTGTTTTTGGTTCTAGTTTTAAAATTTTAAAATTTCATTTCTGAGAACTTTCTAAAATTCAGTTTAATTTGTTTTCAGTTCTAGTATCAAAATTTATTTGAAAAAAATTATTTTTCATTTTCATTTTTTTTTTGCAAATCATGATAAATACATTTTTTTTTAAATTTTGGTTTTAAATTTTTTCTTCAAAATTTTAAAAATGCAATTTATTACTTTTCAGCATTAATTTTCAATTAAAAAAAAATTGAAATTCGTATTCGAATTTTTTTAGGTTTTTTATTCAAAAATAATTTTCCAATTTTTTTTTGAATTCCATTTATTCAGACAATTTTTTTAAAATTCTAAAAACATATTTTTTTTGGAAAATTTGGCAATATCTTGGAAACAAAAACAATTTTTTTTCTCTGGGAAGGATTTATAATTTTTCAAAATAATTGTCAAGGGGCTACTTTTCACTTTTTAAATATTTAAAAAAAAGTGATTTGAACGTTTTTAAAATTTAAGAAATACTTTTTAAGGGATTTCTGTCCAAAAACAATTTTTTTCAGCTGCAAAATTTTTATTCAATTTTTTTAAAAGGAAATGTTCATAAAATTTAAAAATTATTTTTTTCGCATTTTTCTTCTAGAAAATATAGGTACCTATATTATATATTTTTTTTTTGAAGATTTTTTTCTGAGTAAATATTTTTCAATATTTTAATTGTTTGTTAAAACTTTTTTCTACTCAAGGATTTGTTTCCACTCTTCCCTCTTCCATTTTACTAACAGTACGATTTTCTTTTTTTTGTTTGTTAAGAACTTTTTTGAACAAATTTTGCAGAAAAAAAATCGATTTTTTTTTAACACTTTTCTAAAAAATACTTCTTTAGAGGTTCTTGTAACAAAAATTTTCCAATAATTTTTTTAACGCAACTTTTTTTTGAAGAAGATTTACTCATGATAATTTATTTGTCAATTTCTTCCCTCAAAGATTTTTTTTCAAAAAAGTTTTTTAAATAATTTCTCACGATTTTTTTTTATTTCACTTACTACACTAATTAGGAGATTTTTGAAAAATTTTATTGTTAAATTTTTTGTAAATTTTATTTTTGTACCTAATTTATTTATTTTTAAATTAATTTTCTTCATTTTTTGAAAAATTTGAACAAGTAAAATTTTTTTAATTCTATTTTTTTTTTTCAACTTTTATTTTAAAAAAAATACTCAATAATAATCACCCGATATAAAAAAAAACTAGACTTTATTTTTGATTTTTTTATTATTCAATATTCTAATAGAAACTTGTTTAGAATTTTTTTTTTTTAAATTGTTCAACATTTGATTTTTAAAGTTTAGTTTCTTTAATTTAATTATTCAGTTTCTCAAAAAAAAATCATCGTTTTAAATTATTTTATTCTTTATAACTCGTTTAGATTTCGGGGGTGCGATCAGTTTAAATAGGTCCTTTATTTCGTTAGCGGTTTACCTACTTTCTTCACTTGAAATTACAGGAACATCAAGAAGAAAGATTATATGGACTAATTGTACCTCCTGCATCAGCTATAAATGGATGTGAAGAAGGATACAAATGTTTAACAAAATGGTTACTACTTCCTTCGGATCAGTTTCAGTTTGAAACTGGACCCTTCTCAACTCGCAAGTGCTCTAATATTGCAACTGTGCCTATATGGAAGAGTACGCTGGAAGGGATATTGATAAAATTGAACGTGTATTTATACACCTTGTCGAGGGTATAAACATTTGCCAATTTAATTCTACAAATTTTTTGTTTTAGGTATTTTCATTCGTTTTATTTGCATTTTTTCCTTGCAGGTATCTGGCAAACCATTAAGGATAGTGGCCGGTGTCAGTGGAATACTTTCATTACCACCTAGTAGATATTTTGCTCTGAGTGGCTATGTGACACTGTTCGACGACAAAACTAAATTTTCAATCCGAGTTCCAAACATAATCTACAAAATTATCAAAATCAAAACAAACAAATGCGAATTACACACCACTTGTTGGTACGGTGTGCTAATAGTAATCCATAATGACCCATATTTCGATGAGAAAAATACAATCTGCGAAGATATAACCAAAGATTGGGGATGGTGGCAAATTAAATTGGAAAGTTATGACATGTCTTCTGAAGAAAACCCATCCAAGTTCATTTACGTATGTAAAATATCGAGACAATCAATCGAGGCGCTAGGGTTAATGTATGAACACGATATGATCATCGGTGAATTGTCATTAAAACGTTTCCCGGTTTATGAGGGTGAAGAACTTACATACCTGGAAATGGACATAAAAGTAAACAACGAGTTTGAGCGGATGAATAAACCAGGAGAAAGTATCGAAATCGAAGATGTGATAATTGAACGTCCTCCTATTTACAAGGACGATTTTAATGAGTATTTGCTAGGCCTATATGATAGCGATGATGTTGCTTCGCAAGAGAGTGGGGATGGTGAAACTGAAACTTCCGTGGATGCGTCGTCGAAAAAACATCAATAAGCGAAAACCGTATTGAGAAATTTTATTTCAAGTATGAATTTTATGTAAAACGAAAAATTGCCATCTCTTAACACTAAATTATCGATAATTTTCCAATTTTTCCGAGAATTCGAAATACTTACTTCGGTATTTCCAAAAATTAATAATTTTCTGATTTTTTAAAAATTTTATTATTTTTCCAAAAATTAAAAATATTATTTATTTCAAAAAATTTGATAGTTTTCTCAAACATCGATAATTTTTCGATTTTCCAAAAATTTATAACTTTTTCAAAAAATAATTTCATTACCCCCTATTTGTTCTGTCTTATTTCAGATTTTTTTTGTGACGAATCTAGAATAGTTTTTCCAGAAATTAATGATACTACTGCAACAGAAATTCAGTATGAAATTTAAAAAAAAAATTGGGCTAAAAAAACCTAGGTACTCCTGAGAATATTTTCATTCAAAAACATTTTTAAAAATATTTTTGATAATATTTACAAAAAGTAATTTTTCAAAAAATTGATAACTTTTTCCAATATTTTGGTATAGGTACCTATGCTTAATAATGATAACTTTCCCAAAAATTAGTAAGGATCCCCAAAAACCAATAATTTTTCTGAAGAGTGAATTTTCGAAAAATTGATAATTTTTCAAAAATTGATAAATATCTGATTTTTCCCAAAGTTGATAATTTCTCTAAAATTGATAATTTTTCCAAAAAATTGATGATTATTCTCCTAAAATTGATAATTTTTCACACATCTCCAATTTTTCAAAAATTGGTAAAACTGTCCGAAAATAGAGAGATGTTTTTCTCCAAAAATATTAGAAGATTTTTTCAGCAACTTCAAACAATTCAAAAGCATTACCCCTTCTCAGTGGAAAAATTCTTCTATTTTAAAAAAACTGAAAGATTTTTTTAAGAAAAATAGGAAGGTAAGGCAAAAATTATAATTTCTTTCTAAAAAAAATAACTAAAATTGCAAAACATGTTGCAGACTAGTCTGCAACGATGGGAGAGCATTTTCATGTGATAAAAATATGTTTTTGCTGAAATGTTTGAAAAAATGTCTAAAAGTCATTCAATTTTTAAAAAATTTATGTTTTTTAATGTCTGACAAAATATCTAGAAGTCAGAGTGACGGTTTTTCGTTAGGGCCTACGGTTTTTCCTTTCATAACGTTTTTTTCTGTTGTGTGCCAAAGCAATGACATGAAAATGTCAAGTTTCATTTTTTTTTTTAGTTTTATGTAGTTTCAATTTTTCCTTCACTTCAAAATATCGATAAAATGTCTAAAAGTCATTCAAATTTTTAAAAATTTATGTTTCAGAATGTCTGACAAAATATCTAAAAGTCAGCGCGACGGATTCTCGTTACAGATTTCATCACGTTTTTAAATTTTGTCTGCCAGAGCAAAAACATGAAAATGTTAAAAATGTGTACCTCTACCTAGTACCTATACCTAATTATCGAACTGTTAATACTACACCCACGGTTTTTATATATCGATGGGCAAGGTAATACCAAGTTTCTAGTTCCGTAGTCGACTGAAATATTTTGTTTCTTCAAATTGGTAATTGGCAAATCTCTAAATTCATCTATAATTAGAATAAGTAGGTAAACATTGGTAATCGGATATAGGTATTCAATTATTTTCAGAAAAAATAAGTAGGTAATATGATTATAATTTCACCTGGTACAATGATATGGAATGTAGAGTTTATTCCAGTTTCCAAACTACACGTGTAAACTCCTCCCAATGTATAATAAAAATCATTGATTAACAGCGACCTTCCATTATTAGCAGTCTTCAATCTATCATTTTCATTTCCTACGACGGTTTGCCCATTTATGAACAAAACCTCAATATTATTTTGATAATTTCGAGTCCAAACTACGTACGGATCTAGGGCACAAATGAAAATAGTCGTGAAAGTATTACATTTTTCTGGCGAATCAGCTGCTATAAAGTAAGGAGGTTTTTTGCTTTGAACATACACATTTTGAAAACTTTACTGAAAGATTAAATAAGGTTAGGAAACCAATTAAAATAAAAACAAGTTCAAAAAATTAGGTGCCAATTTTTTGAATTTCTAAAATTAGGTATAACTTACAAGGTGTTTCCTTATCTCCACAAAGTTACCTAAGTATATTTCGTCTTGTTCAAAATTTCATTCATTTAATATTTTTTACTGGATTTTCAATTATTTTTACTAAATTAAAAAGAAATCAAAATTAAAATTCCAACTGAATTTTTAGTTCAATCATAAAAAATCTCAAGAAAATATTTTTGTTTTTTTCAAGTAGAGAATTCAAATCTTTGCACCCGAAGAAATTTTTACGTTAGGTAAGGACTTATTTTCAAAAGATCCCTGAAAAAAATTCCTTAAAATTTTTAAATTCGTTGTTTTCAAAAAATTAAAATACCAACATTTTGTCATCAGTCTTGGTGCTCTTAGACTCAGTGGACTGAGACTGATACTTGTTCCTCGTTTAGTGATCATCGAAATTCAATTTTTAATTAAGTATTTGAATATTATAGAATTATAAACCATTTCCGAATTGAAAATTGTTCAAACAAATAATAATAAGTAGGTAGGTAAGGTACGTCAATTTACCTACGTCTTACGCAAGTGAAATAATAAAGCAAAACAACACATATTACGATAATTTTCGTTCTCTGAATGGCTACTACAAAATGTTAATCAATGATTAGTTACTTATTGAAAATATCAGAAAACGTGAAGAAAAAGCTAGATACTTAATGCAATAGGGCTTTTGCCAGAGGCAAAAACCGTAATTCAAAAACAAATCGATACCTGAAGTTGAGCTTGAAGGACAATTTAAGGATATATTTTTTCCTAAGATATCTGCACCATTGAAGACCGTATAAGCCTCTTCTTTTCCTATACAACATTATTTGTTACATCTATTATCTAACGAAGTAGATTTAGTAGGTAGATAAGATACTAGATAGGTAGGTAACTAACCTACGTAATATTAAACTTTTAGATAACTATGTCATTTTCGTCATGGGCCATGTTTTGACCTTATGTCTTCCGATTCTGATAAAAAAAACATTTACTAGCTTCTTCCATTTCAAAAGTAAGAAGGCCATCTTTGTTATGCCCACCACCCTCTGGGATCAAAATTGGAATTATCTTGCGAAAATCGTACCTATATAATAGTAGAATTTCTAATGAAAATAATTTGAATTTTCTGGAGAGAAACTCAACTTTTAAGAATATATCAACAACTAGGGCTATAATAAAAAAATCTGAAAAAATTCGTACGAGTCGATATAACAGAAGGAATTTTGGTTCAAATTCAAAAAAATGCTTTAAAAAATAGGTTTCATAATATTATTTGTTACATTTTTGGTAGGTACTTAGTGCTGGGTGATTTTCTTACTTTTGGGATGGGAGAAATTGATTAAAAAGGTGAGCAAAATCGGAAGACTTCAAGTCAAAACGTGGTCAAATTGGCATGGAATGAGCTATGTTTTACTTTCTGTAACAATGTAGTGATAATTCTCGCCGTTAGTTGCACTGCACGTGTAATTTCCAATTAATGAAGGAGAAAAATTTGTCATGTTTAATAATCTGTTCTCGTAATCGATTTTCAAATTATCTGTTTTGCGGTTTTTGAATGCACGTCCGTTAACAAATAAAACTTCTGTGGAATTACGAATCCATACAAAGCTTGCCTTACCTATGAACAAATTTTTTCAAGTAGGTGTGAGTTAGCACTTGATTATTTTTTGGCAATAGTTAGGAATGAGGTCTTAGTATTTGAGATTTTTAGTAGAAATAACCTATTCAAAAATATATAAGTATGTATCAGCGTGCTGGATTCATTGTGAAATTTTTATTTTCAAGAAACTTTTTGATATAGGTAGGTAATTTTTTTTACAAATCGGCGCGTTATTCAACTTCTGATAAGAGTAAACGTGTTTTAACTAACCTGTGTTATAATCTCGTAATATGACTCAATTGATACGCATTCCTAGAGATGGTTTTAATGTTTTTCCGCTCGAGACCCAAAAATTTTGCCCCCCAATTTTGTCGTCAACCGTGTTCCCCACTCGTAATCATGACCCTCTCCTTCAAATCTTCGCCACATAAGCATAAAATGAAAAATTAAATGTACAGAATTAATGTTTAATACCTATCAGTGGCGAATCTGAGAGGAAAAATATGGGGAAGTCAGAAAGTTGATACATGTCACTTTTTCAAAGGGGGAGAGGGTTATTTTATGGAATAAATAGAAAATTCAATTTTTTGAAAAACTGTACTGTTTTTTAAAAATTCGAGGGTTAAAATTTCTTTAAAATTAAGAATAATTTTTTTCACATTTCCAAAAATTATTGAATTGCTTAAATTGCGAAATTTTCAAAAATTATCAAATTTCCTAAATCGTCGAATTTTCTAAAATTTGAAAATTCGAAGAAGTTTTGATTTTTCAAAAATTGCGGAATTTACAAAAATTGTTTTTCTAAAAACTAACAGTTCCTCAAAAACTGACAATTTTTAAAAATTTGTAAAATTTTCCAAAAATGACAGAATTTTTAAAAATTATTAATTTTTAAGGATCCAATAATTTTTCGAAGTTGCAAAATTTTCAAATATTTATTATCAAATTTTCTGAAGTCGTTGAATTTTCTAAAACTCTGTAGGTAATTTAAAAAATTATTTACTTTCCAAAAATTTCGGATTTTTCAAAAATCCAATTTTTTGAAAAAATGTTTTGTTTTAAAAAAATCGAAGTGTAACAATTTCATTAAAATTTCAAAAAAAATTGAATTGCCTAAATTGCAACATTTTCAAAAATTATTAAATTTCTAAAAATCAACCGTTCCTTAAAATCTGATTTTTTTTAACTATTGAATTTTTAAAAACTGCGAAATTTCCAAAATTGCTAAATAAAAATTGACAGTACTTATCTCAAAATCTGACTAATTTTCAAAAATTATTGAATTTTTAAAAATTGCAAAATTTTCCAAAAT
>FIZV01024230.1:0-14453 GCA_900050545.1 Trionymus perrisii | reverse complement strand
AAGTTGCCAATTCACTTTTTCAAAAAATTCAAAAAACTTGAAAAAGAAACAAAATCTTTCCAACAAATTTTTCATTTCTAAAAGTTTGTAAATAAGTATGAGTAAAAATAAAAGAATAAAAAAATTCTTTCAAAAAATTTTTTTGGAAAAATAATCCTCAAGTAAAATAAAAAAAATTATTGATAAATTATCCTAAAGAAATCCTTTGAAGGAAAAATAATCTGTGTCAGAAAAAAAATTATTAAAAATATAATTAGCCATAAAAAATTTCTTTTAAAATTTTTTGAAAATTTTTCAATTTTTCTTGGAGGCAAGTACATACGTACGAAATTCTTTGAGAACGAAATCCTAAAAAAAAATCCAAAAAAATATTTCAAAAAAGCGCTTGAATAAATCGAAAAATTTTTTGGCTAAAAAAATGTTTTTTTAACAGAATCTCTTGAAAAGTACTTTTGAAGAAGTTATCTAAAAAAATTTGTCACAGGCCCATTTTTAAAATTTTAACAAAGCTGCGATTAAAAATTTTTCTTTGAGTAAGTTCTTCTGAGCAAATGTAAGAAATTTTTTTTCGTAATTTTAAATCGACTGTCTTTATTAATAACGAAAAACACCCAATCATTCCGGACGACCCTCTCGAAATTTAAAAATTGATCACTCTGATCCATAAAAACAATCTCACCAACTTAAAAAAAACTACAAACAAATTTTTGGAAAAAGGAAAATACTTCATTTTTTGTAAAATATTTTTTCTACTTTTCAAAAATTCATGACATAACTTATGTACAAATTACAGAATTTTAAAGAATCAAAGTACTGCTGGGAGGTAAAAAGGAATTGGAAAAGACCCAGTTTTTGAAATAATTTGCGTTTTTTTTTCTCTTTGAGCTTTTCATGTTTTTTTATTCACTTCTCAAAACCATACCTGGAATTGGAATTTTTCTAGTGCCTTCAGAATTTTTCAAGGGATAATTTCTAGAATTCTTCAGAATTTCGTAAATTCAAAAACTTTCACAGAATACTTCAACTCAACAAAGAATTTCGTTCTATTTTTAAAACAAAAAATTACTGTTTTTGTTGTATTCTCTTCTTACAAATATAATAATTACGTGCACAATGTTAGGTAGGTAGGTAGGTCTTGGTACACATCTCGGTTACCTTGCTCAATACAGTTTTGCCATATTTTTCATTTCGAATGATTAAAAGAAAAAAATTAATTTATATGAATTTTGACGGAAAAATAAAAAAAAACGAATTTTCAATGGAACTTAACACAAAAAGAAGGACCTTAGAGCAAAAATCAGCACTTTTTCAGCACTTCAGCACCAATTTCTCAATTGGAGGACCTTTTCAGCACTTTCAGCACCTGTTAGACAACCTGTGATATTTTTTCAGAAATGAACAATTCTTCAAAAAATTATAAGGACCAATTTTCTCTGAATTGAAAATTTATTCAAGACATTCAATATTTTTTTTTAAAAACCAAAAACTGATAATTTTCTCAAACATTGATAATTATTCAAGAAGTGAAGATATTTCAAAAATTGAAGGGTAAATACAAAACTGAAGATTTTTTAAAAATCAATAGTTTTTCAAAATTTTGTAAAATTGAATATTAAAAAGAATTTATCACCCTAAAATTTTTTTTCAAAAACTGATAATTTCTTGAGAATTTACGATTTCTTACAACTTTGTAAAATTCGATATTCTCAAGAATTTAGCACCTTGAAATTTTTTCAAACCAAAAGCTGATAATTTCCCAAAAATTGAAAATTAAAAAAAGAATGGATGATTTAAAAAAAATGATAGTTTCTCAAAATTTTGTAAAAATTGATAATATCCTCAAAAATTTACGATCGAAAAAACTGAGGATTTCCGAAAAATTCGTGATTCTTCATAAGTCAATGATTTTTCAAAAAATTGATAATTTTTATGAAAATTTTCAAAATTGAATATTCTCAAGAATTCATCACCCTAAGAATTCTTTAAAACCAAAAAATGATAATTCTGCAAAAATTGATAATTTTTTAAAAACTGATAATTTCTTAAAATTTTGTAACATTTGATATTCTCAAGGATTTAGCACCTTGGGATTTTTTTTAAACCAGATAACTGCTCATTACAACTTTGGGATTTCTTGTTTGGGCTACAAGACTAATAAAGAAGCATCCATATACTACGCCGCACACAGCGTCTTTGTTGTTTTTAATAATAATTCTCGTTATCTGTGTAAGATTTTTTTGCCTTTATTTTGTTGGCGATGCCATTCCCTGGTGTAGTATGCGCGATGCGATACGGTGCATGGTGCACGGTGCACGGAGCTCGGACACGGTACACAATGTGGCCGTATACTACATATACACAGGTACGATGCTGGCTTGACAATAACGGGAATGTGAAAAGGATAAACGATTATGCAAATAAGATTTCACCAGACTGTTAACGATGATTAAGCTCGAATAGGAAGACAAGTAGAGGCGGTTAATCAGTTTGCAAGATACACGCTTTTAGAACGCTACTACATGCACCTCGCAACTCATTAGAAAGAAGCGTGCACGTTGCGCCCATACGTAGCACTATTTGCATATATACCGTATCGTATGTGTAGGTACTGTACGTATATGTATTATATGCGATGCGTACACCATACCCTGGACCCGGTTCGAGTTCCTTTTCTTGCGCGACACCCTGCTTGTATCGTTTTTGAACATGATACCTTTTCTCTCTCACTCACTCTCTGCCTTATACCTTGAGTATATGCTCTTCTCGTGTGCATAAAGAAGAAGGACGACCTCAACGGTCTGATAACGAGAGACCTTGTTAATAATCGCCGCATTTTTCCAAATGATCACCCCCACACATTATATCTCATCCACGGATGGGCTTTTTCTCATTCCGGAGCTTATGCTGTGTACCTTTGGCTCGCTCTTCATTCGATTGTTCGCCTCGGTACGAAAAAAGGTTACACGTGGTCGTGGCTGTGTTTTTTTTTCAGCAACCATTCTTCAGTATTCCGTAGGCTGAATGCAGTTAGCGAGATATTTAGCATATAAGCTATTGTTAGGGCAGAGCTTTCAAGTGCACCTATAAAGCGAAACCGTGCCTACTGTTTGGTAATCGAGTTGAAAAACACAATAGATGCGGCTTTTGTGCTCTCATAGGCGCGCTTATGCAGCAATTAACGTCATAGGAAAGCACGTAATATGGTAGCCGAGCAACAATTATTCATCTCGGATGCTGCATTCCGTTGTACGGTGGATTTTTTTACAAGCGGCACCCAATCAACCATTTCCAACAACGTATTCGTATAATGAGAAGTCTTCGGAATATAATTGCCCTTTTAAACAACAACAACAACCACGAAGACAAGAACAACCAAAAAACCAAGCCCTCGACCGAATACCCCTTCTTCCATTCATTGCCAATGCAAAACCAACTTCACTTCTCTGGTAAAGGTAACCGTAAGATATGCAATGCACCTTGGCATTGATTTCAAATGCAACATAACATAAGTATGTAGTAGGTACATACATCGCCTGGTCAAAGGCCAAGAAAGCTCTCAGCTCTGTTTTCCATATACGCCAACTCAGATATGCACCTCGATAAAACCACTCCGTAGCTGTTGCCTTCAACTTCATCATCTGTCAAAAATTCCATCAACTTTCCAAACAATATCTGAACACTGTGGAAGCGGAAATGGTAATAAGTTTATGGATACGGGATCCTTTGCATAATGGTGTAAACTATAGTCGATAATCCAAGAGGAATTTTTTTCTCTTTTACACAATCAAGCACGAAATCACGATTGCGAATACGTTAAATGGGTCTCGTAAAGCAGATACCTACTAGTATTTTTCACGAAACCGTATAAATATCTGCGGCGGTGTATCTCTCACGGTAGATTACTAAATAAAAACGTAAGCTGGATGCGGTTCTAGCATCCTAGCTCGCTCTCCCGATGTGTGTTCCTGTGTGCTTGGGTTCTTTCGCTGCTCTTGCTCTTTTTTTTATCGTGGAAAATCGTGTACGATATATAAGTCTTTATTTTCATAATCACGACAACCACCGGCATCATTAAGGAAATGCTAAGCCAGGTACAGGGTGCCGCGAAGTGATTTTTTGACAAAAAGTTCAGGCAGGTACCTATATTTTCTCAAAAATTTTCCATCGTGGAATTTTTGCTAGATTTTGATTTTGATTTTTTAATTAAATTTTTGCATAATTTATTTTCGAAATTTCATTTTCAAATTTTTAATCAAATTTTTCAACAGTATTTTGTCAATTTGAACCGAATTTTTTGCGGTGACATTATATTGTTAATTTTTTTATTTCTTCAAAATTTTCAAATTCAAGTTTTTCGTATGATTTTTTGAAAATTTGAAAAAAAAAATGGATCGTGATTTCATGAAAAAATTTAATAGTTTGAATCATATCCATCAACTGGACAAAATCACAAATATTTCGCTTTCGCGAAGAATACTTCAACAAAAAGTACAAAAATACAAAAAAAAAAGTAGTTATCAACATTAGAAAAATTGTTAACTGTGAAAAAATGTTTCAACGAATATGATCAACAAAATTGTTACAAAATTTCCAAAAACTCCGTCTTTAAGAAAATGAAAATTATAGTTTTCAAAAAAAGTGAAAAAATCTTCAACAAAAATTTAAAAATTCATTTCTTTTTTTTCAATTGAAAAAATCATTCATAAAAAAATTAACAATAAATTATTGTTTACACTCAAAATTTGAAAAAAAAATGATGCAACAAAAAAATTACGAAATTGTTGCAAAGTAATTGTAAGAAACTCATTTTAAGCGAAATTATAAAAAATGTTTCAATGCCAAATTCTAAGTAGGTAATTTTTTTTAAACAAAAATTTGACCACATTGTCATTGAACTAAATACTAAAGAATTTTTTGTTTACAAAATCTAAAAAAATGATTGTCCTTCACAAAAAGGAAAAACATCGATTTTCATATTTTTAAAATTTTTTAGAAAAATTTGAAAAATTGTTTGAAGATTTTTTTTTCCAATTCAAGTTAGCGTAAAATTAGAAAAAAAAAATTCTCAAAAAAATTAGAAAAAAAAATGTTTAGCAAAAAAAAATGACAACATTATTGCAAATTTGAACTTCAACGCAAATGTAAAAAAAAATTGTTATTCAACGAAATTTGAAAAAAAAAATCTTTGAAAATTTTTGAAAAATTGCTTACAAGCAATAACATATTTCAACATGCAAACCAACAATACGAATCCTAACTAGAATATAGAATAATTCATTTTTAAAGAAAGCAATTATTACTTTAATCTTTAAAAAACCATTTGTGGGATTTGAAAAAAAATGTCGAAGGAATTTATTTTTAATCTGGGTTTTGGTTTAGTTTTGGTGTAATTTTAAAAAATTATCATTTCAATAAAAATTCTAAAATCACCCATAGTCAAAATTTGGAAAAAAGGTTCAAAAAAAAATTTACGAAGAGTTTATTATTTTCTTTCAATTTTTTTTTCTTAAACCTGGTAATCCACACGCACCAAAAGTTGCATCTTTATTTTTATAAAACTTTATATCATTTATAACACTTGGATCTACTGTAAAAAAGTAATCATTGAAAAAATCTCCTCCATATATCTTCACATTTTGAAGTTGAAACGAAAAAATGACTGATTTAATTTAAAAAGTTCTTCAAATAAAAAATCTATCCAGACTCACCTTTAAAAAACGCATTTATCTTGACACTTCCTAGCACCGTATTCACTGCCACATCTTCCAACACGTTGAACTCGTACCTCGCACGTTCGAACTGCACCGCGTTCGCGACACTAATAAGAGCCTGCGCATCCTGCGCGCACTTACTGCCAGCGCCATCTGTCGCCGAGATATTCAACGCGTACTGGCGACTGTACGACAACGATTTTGTACGCACTACGAACAACTCGCCAGTATTGCGATCGATTCTGAACAAATTTTCGTCGTTACCACTCGCGAAACGATAAGAAACCGCGCCATAATGACCGGAATCCGCATCCGAAGCTTTGATCACGGCGATTGGTGTATTACTCGAGACATCGTCGCGAAAATTGATACGGTATTCGCGGGGCGAGAATACGGGCTCGTTGTCGTTCACGTCCGTTATTGTGATTTTAACTGCAGAAGTTGCACTTAGGCCACCTGCGAAAAAATTAAGAATTTTATTAATATCACGAGTAGGTATGCTTAGACAGAAACAAAGCAGAGCATAAACATTAGAATGATATTAGTAAGCAACTTTAGTAAATACGAGCACATTTTTGTTACTGTTGGGAATGAACGCCTTCATTTGAGATGAACAAGTAACTTGATTGACCTGTTTGGAAATTCCACATCGTTTGTTGCCATTCTATGGCATTTTTTCAACTAAATTGCCCCAATATCGAATACCCATCTGGCCACTCAGGACCATAATGTAAGTTAATCTGCAGATGATCAAAGCCATCTCAACGAATCTGCTTCGTACTCTACGCATATAGAGAAGTAATTTCGCGCCAAAACTCGACACCTCATCCATAATACCTTAACATGTCCATGCTAATCCTCTCCTCTACTATAAATAACATCTTCATTGAAAAGCGTATTTCGCGTGCCGGCCGCGATACTGGTAAAGACGATTAATTAGCATACGAGTTAGTCACCATTGATTAAAGGCAGCCGCTCGGCTCCATTCTAGCGTAGGATTTTTCAATCTAATAAGAACGAAATGAAATAAAAAAGGTGCGGAATAAAGGATTTCGAGCGTTTTATGCCAACTGCAACATCTTAACAAGTTACACATAAGGAGTATTAACATATGTCAACATATTAACGATATTATCAAAGACGTTTGGGAGGATGTCGCTGCACCACTCGGCTGGTCGTTCAGTTCTTTTCGAATCCTTGCTTACAAATACCGACACCGAGCCGCGAACGCACATAAATCATAATTATAAGCGGCGCGAGCGCAGATACCGGTAGCTCTGGCGCGCTAATCACTCCTCAACATGAATGGGAGCTGCTTTTCAGCACTGTTGCGGTTCGCTCATCTGGTCCGCAAGCACCTGTGCACCCTTATCGTGGAAAATTGCGTCTAAATCTCGGCTCACGATCCTCCCTCGAACATTGCGAATATCTGAGGCGTTATCTATACTGCGATACGAACACAGGAGGTATCTCGTTCACCAAACGCAATATAGTTACGATTACAATTTACAGAACTGTATAAATATAGGTACCTAGGCCTACATAGGATGAGCTATGTACATAGCGAGTATTACGTTGCGAAGCAAACACACAGCAACAACCTAGAGAAGGCAAAAACGCTTTAAAAAAATGCAACGAAAGACTCCGCAGATGGTGATCAAGATCTGGAATATAGTAATACAACCATCGTCCGAACGCTGCTGCACAGTACGACGATGGACAGAGAGATGCGAGCGGCGGCCACAACTAGATTCCAGACCTGTCAACTCGAGCTGATTTATGGGCTTTGGGACGCGCGAGCGACAGATTCCAGCGAGCTATTGCTTATACACAACGCAACGCGCAACCATACCAAACAATCCGATTACTCTTTGGTTCCCCGCGAGTCAGAGAGAGAGAGAGAGAGAGAGACTGGCTTATACGTACGGGCTGAGAGAAACAGCCAGAGTAAGACCAGGACCCAGAAGTTCAGATCGAATCAATGTTGCCGTTGTTTTTACAAGTTATTCGTATAACCGAGGTAATTTAAAAGAAAAAAAAACCGAGGCAAAAACGCGTATGAATACTTTCTTTTTAGCAATTATACCAGATTATCTGGCTTCTTTATGCCTTTTATTTGGTCCGAAGACATGCCGATTAATTCGACGTTCAGCTCGAAGATCGAATTGGCTTTACCAGACAAAAACGACTCCAAATGCGAATAATATCGAAATAGAAGCTGAATGGATTATTTTCTAGACTTGGAACTATTTCAGGTGAAAAATGATGATTCCTATACCAAAAATCAAGATATCTAATTCCATTGTTGATTAGTAAATCGATCATTTTAAATTTATAATTGATTAATAAGTGAATCGATAAAAAGGTTCATTATAGTGAATTGGAAATTCTGCGATCATCGAACTGTAAAATTAGTACCAAACTTGTAACATAATCGATTTGTGTAAACCAAAAAATCGATTTCCAAAATCGATTATCGACTTTTTCTTAAATTGATAAAAAAGCTTCACTTCAATGTAATGATTACGTACCTATTTTTCTGAAAATTAACAACATAGCTTCGAACAGAAAATTGATTTACTTATGTTAAACCTATGATCAACGTGTGTAGTTCAAATTAAATAATTTTTTTTTTTTTTGAAAATTAACCGTTTTTTTGAACAAAAAATCGATAGCTGATTCAAAAATCAATATTTAAAATTTAGGTATCATCGGATTTCAAATTACTCAACAATTTACTCAAAATTTGGTAATCAGCTTTCATAAAATTTATAATTCAAACATCTATTGCTTAATCCAATCGATAATTTTTTTTCACAATATAAGTATAAAATCGATAATCGATTTCTCTTTAATTAAAACATCGATTTTAGTTAATAATGCTTAAAAAATAAATGCAATTTTTTATACTTAAAAATCGGTTGGATTTTTATCGAGTCTTGAAACTGAAAAATAATCATTATTTTTTCTGAAAATTAATAAATTTATTCCGCACAGAAAATCGATAGTCAATTTAAAAATCAAAATTTAAGATCGATCAATAATTTCTCATTCAATCGATCATTCAAAAAAAAAAAAAAAAAATTATTGAAAATCCAATGACGAATTCCACCAGATTTTACTATCGATAGTCGATCGTATATTTTTCAATTCATAATCAAAATTTACAATCAATGGTGATATTTAAATCGATAGTCGATCCCCATTTCGATTATAATTGATCCAAAAATTTAAAACTAGAGTTCTGAAAATTAAAAAATTGATGTTGAAAATGAATTCAATTCCCTTTACACGAAAAATGATCGATATTATTTCATCAAACTTTAAATTAAAAGGACGATCTATTGGCTTCATTAAAATCGACTACTCGACCAAATAGGGTCTCATTTTCTAAAGTATTCGCCAATACTTTGGTTTTTGGTTTGGCAGCTTCCACGTAAATTGCTTTGTTGTCATTCATAGGAGGCTCATAATGCAGCGTTGGGTCCTGAATAGGATACTTACCCACCTAATTGTTTTTTTGAAAATTTATCATTTATTCTGAACAGAAAATCGATAGTCAATTTAAAAATCGATATTTCAGATCTATCACCTATTTCCCGCTCAATCTGCGAGTATTTGCACAAATCAACGTTTAAAATCAATAAGGTAATTCAGATTGTCCAAAAAAAGCTCAAAACCGAAAGGTATCATCAACAGGACTTTTTCGAAGCAAAAAATTTTCAAATTAAAAAAAATCGTATTTTATTAAAGTTTTAAATGGATTAAATTTTAAGAACTTGTTAAAAATTACCAAATTTGGAATTTGATTAAATTTTTAAAATTTTGGTTTTTGATACTTGAATTAGAAAAAATTTAAAATTTCCAAAATTCTAATTTTTATTAAAGGCTCTGGTGGGGCAAAGGAGTCAAATGCTACCCGGGTCTAATTTCAAAATTTTCAGATTACCGATTTTTAATGGTAAAACACTGTAAAACATGATTTTAAAGCGTATCAGGAATTTTTCACCTCACTCAGAAGAGCTGATGTTTTGAAGTACGTGATTTTATGATTTTAAGTTTAAGAATAAAATTCCGGCCTTCAATAAGAGTAGCATTGAAATTTTTTTCAGATTTTTCCAATCCCTAAAATGGCCTTGAAAACGACTTTGGAAATTTAAAATCGCCTGGAGGGATCAGTTTTTGAAGTGACAAACAGGGAATTTTTCTTCTTCATTTTCTAAACTATTTCATACCAACTCAGAAAGTTTTCGGATTTTTAACAGGGGAGGGGGTGGGACATGAAACTGGAAACCAACACATTTGTGGATTTTTCCACCACTGAAAGCTCATTGATGATCAGAAAAATCTTTCCTCGAGGTAAATCACTGTGGGTATTCATTTGATAGTTTCTTGCCCGAATTTCAACTCAATTCATTCAGTCATTTTTCAAGTTTTCGTATTTTTTCATAAGTTCAACGTGATTAAAATGTCAATGATCGCTTGAATGATCGAATAAAAAATCTAATCACGGATTCGTCTTCTCCAGGTGAAACTACCCCAATTTAGCCCATTTCAGAGATCAATTTACCCAAAAGTGAAAAATTCACATTTTTACAAGTATTTTTTTCATTTTCTTAAGTTGGATTTTTAGTAAAAATGTGATTTCTTCTGCTCAATTTTGGATAACACGTAATTGGTGCAAAAATTTAAAATTCGAATTCGTAAAATTTACGAAATGGTGTTTAAAACTACAGTAGGTATTAAATTTTTTTACTTTGGATTAAAAATCAATTGGTATACGATTTCTTGGAATTTAAAATTGAAAATCGAAACACAAAAAAGGTCGAAATTATGAATCAATATTCTTGAAAATTAGTCCAAACCAGCAGCTACCGCCAGGACCCACTTCTTCGGCTGCATTTCACCGCCGACTTTCTAAAAGCACCATTCTCCACAACAGCATCTCACTCTCTTGCAAATGAAACCCATTTCTGATCTCAATTTCATCATACGCACACACAAAAAAAGCAATATTTAGCGAACGGCAAGGTGGGTCTCTCACTGGTACACTAGACAGGTTTGAGAAAAAAATGGTCATGTAAACGATACTTGCGATAAATAACAAATTGGCAAAATAGGCTATATCGCAGAACATCGAATCGGAGCCCCGAAGGTGCTCTCTTATCGCCCATAAAAAGCCGAGCACAAATTCACAAGCCACAATGTGACATATTCTAATTAATGAGTGTCGCCTTTACGAAATATGATAAAAACCTGTTTACGCCAAGGAGCATATTTCTATATACACATCCAATTGAAAAAAATAAAAAAAAAACATATACACATACCATCATCGTTCTCATGATGGCGTTCGTAGTGCTGCGACACTGTACATACGACGGTAGGTGCATTTACAATTTTTTTTTTTTTCATATACCAACAAATGAAAAATGGTAATTTAATTTCCTAGATAAATTCACGAAAAAGAAAAAACACAACACGACTTCGGTGCATGAAAAATTACCCGGTAAATAATTTAAGCCCGTTTTTTTAAATGGATTGGCTAAGGTAATAGCCGCCAATGCTACCTTCTATCATTTGTTTAAAAATTCCGCGCTGCTTTAATCTTCCATTAGACCCCCCTGTACCCTTCGTCTACCATATCTGTGCATATGTAGCTACGTAATACGTAGGTACATTATACACAGTATTTTGTCAAGAAACCGAGATACGGGCTGCCGATGCCAAAGCTAAAAACCTAGGGTAGGTATAGGTACTTTTCGAGCAACTAATTGTTTATCATCGCCAGACCAACACGAACCCATTAATCGTTAAACAATATATTTTTCCTCGTAATAGTAAATCCATAAGTTCGCTTGTATCTCTCACCACAACAATAAAAATTGATTTAAGTGCACTATTGTACAACTTTCATTTAAACCGAACCCTCATCGGTCTCACCATGCACCCACAAAATCCTCATCTTTGCCACGACGTGTTTTCTGGCTGAAATTCGAATCACCCTTATGCAGACTCGCAGATGGATTCGCATTTGAATATAAAGAGAGCAGATCATTGGTGAACGTATTATAGACGACTACAACTTGGGTGGTCTGTGGTCTATTACAGGCACAAGATAAAGATAGTATACTTTGTATATTGCTTATGTATGCTCATTACCGAGCCCAATGATTCGAAACCATCGAGTTCATTTTGAAGTCGCCCTGTTTGGGTTTCGATGAGCTGCATTGAGATCTCTCACCCTCTCGACCTGTTCGATATACTCGCACATTCGACTAAACGCAAACGAAGAGATTAATTTATAGGATATTTTCGAGGTGCGAGTACGCTAAAGAGTGAAATTAATGTATGCTGTAGGAATAATATGTAGGAAGTGACAAAAACAGGCAATAAGTCTTTGAATTATACGATAAGCATGCGGCGAAGAACGAGGATAGAAGTCATGAAACGACAGAGCGAGCTAACCGAAGAGACAAACCTTATATGCGCGCAAATTGTCGTCCGGCGAGTAATATGCGTAGGCTTCTACAGGCGCACCATCGCTATAATGCTGTACAGTTGTACTGCACAGAAGTAATACTAGTACGAATCCTCTCGCCAGCCATACTAGTACCCCACCATACCGCCTTATCTAATTGCGCACGAATGGTCGCATTATATGTATTCAACTTTGGGCAAAATTTGAAAAATTAGTTCACATTTTTTTTCAAACTTCCAGTTTAAATAAAATTGTTTATTTTTATTTTTTTTTTAAATTAAGGAAACAACCTCAAAAAATAGCCTTTAAAAAACATCTCAAAAAACCTTGTAATATTATTTTTGGAAGGGTTGTTGGCACAATATTTTTTTTTTAAAATGCTACTGTTTTTTTAATATTGCGAAAAAAAAAAATATTTTAAATATAGAAAAAATTATTTGGAGGTATTTTATCTCAAAAAGAAAAAATCCTATTCGAAAAAAATGTTTTTTCACTTACAAAAAATAAGTCGTAAGTACTTGAAAACTATTTTTTTAATTATTCGTGAAGAAAAATCCATCGCAAAAAAGTCACTTGAATTTTTTTTTAATTCTACCTATTAAAAGAAAAACTTTTGAAAAGTGTCAATAAAAAAAAAAAAAAAAAAAAAAAATAAAAAAAAATTTTCTTTTTTTTTTTTTTTAAAAAAATTTTTAAAAAGTTAAAAAAAAAAAAAAAAAAAAAAAAAAAAAAATCAGAAAAAATTCTCTTATTGTTTCTTTATTTATTTTTTCGTCTTTAAATGTGGGTGTTTTGGCACAATTTATTTTCGTAGCTTATCAGTTATCATACTAAAGGTTTTGCACAAGTTTATAAATTATTTTGAAATTGATAACGATTTCAAAAAAATTTAGAGATTTGTAATTTTGTGCAAAGACTTTTGGTACACACCCTGTATTATGCACTGGTCTATTTTTAGAAAATTTCAAGTTCGAAAAAAATTTTATTTAAAGTGTCAAGCTTTAAAATCATTGTTCAAAAAAAAATTCATTTTGGAAAAAAATTGATAAGTATAAAATAATTTATGAGCGTTTTTAAAATCATTTTTAAATTTTTAAATTTATTGAGCAGCGAATTTTTCACAATTATGTACATGGAATTTTTTTCAAATTTTGCATAAAATTCAAAATTACAAAATTATTTTACAGTTTATTTTTTCAAAAATGAAATTTTAAAATCGAATTTCAATAAAAATTTCAAAATTGTTTTTCCTCTGCATTTTTTTCAATTTCAATATTAGTTCTATGTTTTTCCTAGTGGCAGCGCCACTAGGAGTCGAGTTATCGACACTCCCGGCCCCCGGCCCCCGAAAAGTGGAGCAAATGAGCTAAAGTAATTTGAAAATTCGATAAATTAATTTTGATTTTTTTTTTTTCAATAAAATTTGTGAATTTTTAGAATTTTCTAATTATCTTAATTTTTGGGTTTTTCTAGTTTTAGGTTGACACCCAACTGCCAACATGCTCCAGGAGCAGAGGGGTCCTTCACCAATACTACGTCTCCCTTTCGAGGTACAAAGGGAAGGCGATAATGTTAAGCTTTGAAATTTTTCTTCGAAAAAAAATCAAAATTTAAAAAAATTTTATAACTGGTTTTCAAGCCTATCTTTTTCCATTTTTAAAAATTAGTTGAGGAGAATTTTTTTTTACAATAAACATAATAAACATTTTCAAAATTTTACGTCAAATACAGCATTTTTTTCTAAACCATGAAAATTGTTTTTACATAAAATTGAGAAATTCTTTCGTCATTTTGTCCAACATTCATTTTTGAATAGAAAATTTCAAAGTTGATTTTCAACAAAAACTTCAAAATTCCTATCTAAAAAATTTTGTTTGATCAATAAAATTTTTTATAATAGTTTTTAGAAAATTTGATCTTGAATGCCAGCAGACTCCAAAACTGTTCTCCCACAAAATAGTTTAAACCTATTGCATAAAAAAATTGATTATATTTAGTTACCTTTAAGAAAGTTGGCAAACTATTTCACAGTTTCTTCAAAAATTCATTTTAAAATTGTTTTCCTAAAAGTTTTTTTTTTTCAATTTAAAAAATAAATAAAATATATTGTTTAAACAGGTTTTAAAAAGTTATTTTTTCAAGAATTTTATTTTAATTATTTTTTGACGTTTCAACCGAAAATAAATTTAAAAATAAGTTTTTTTTTTAAATTTAAGAAAAATAAATGAATAAATAATAGAAAAAAAATCATCTAAAATTAT
>FIZV01024209.1:0-12845 GCA_900050545.1 Trionymus perrisii | reverse complement strand
CGAAGGTTTTTTTTTATTTAAAAGGTTTAAAAAAAAAAAAAAAAAAAAAAAAAACTTTTACTTAATCCAAAAAACTCGGGAACAATGCTTAGTTCAAATAAATGAGAAATTCTTTACTTGAAAAAAATGTTTCACTTTATAAAAATTCACCGCGTGACTATTTTTCAAATTTGAGAAATATTTTCACTCTAAAACTGAGTGTTCTCCCTCACCCCCTCCCCCTTCAGAAAGAGATTTTATTCTGTAGAAATGTTGAAAGATTTTTTAGAAATTAAGACATTTCCTTCTCAAAAAACCGCAAATTTTTCATCCTCCCAAAAAAACTCGAAAGATTATTTTTTCTCAAAGAAATAATATAATATGTACGTATATATCTACGTACTTTTAATCCAAAAAAAAAATAATAAAAAAATATTTTTACTCCATAAAAATACGGTGTTTTTTATTTTTTCATTTGAAGAATATTTTTTCTCTAAAAAATTGAGAGGTTTTCTTCCACAACAATATCATTAAAAGTTTTTTTCTGCAAAAATTGTTAACTTTTAATTTTTCTAAATTGAGAAATTTCTTTCTTCAAAAAATTCAGAAATTTTCTTACGCTGATTCCAAGAAAGAGGTTTTTTTCTCTGAAAGAACAGAGATTTATTTCATCAAAAAAAAAAGGACGATTTTTTATTCTAACAGAATTCTGGATTTTTTTTCTTCAGAAGAATTGAGACAAATTAATTGAAAATATATTTTTTACTTCAAAAATTGAAAGATTTTAATAGATACCTAGCACTACTTACCTAGTGTGTTTAATTTTTGCATTCCGGATTTTTCTAGGTTGTTCATTGCTCATTTCATTTTTGAAATTTTGTATATAGCTCGAACACCCTAGTTACTCCAAAGTTGCTGGCTATGGTATACTACACACGTAATGAATTATGAATCGAATTCAAAAACTTGCTTGTTTTAGGATCGTAAGTTTACTCCAGGGCGTAAAAGTAGCGGTGCGTTTTGGCAAAGATTTCGCCGTGGAAGCGGCGTATCACTCAACAAATACAGTCGTAAAGAGGTATCATTATGGGGAGTGGCTGAAGTTACAAATTGGCTGGAATCAATGCAGTTGGGTGAATATAGCGAATCGTTCACATTACACGATGTACGCGGACGCGAGTTACTCAATTTAACTCGCACAGACCTGAAAGAATTGGGGGTAACTAAAGTGGGTCACGTTAAAAGGCTTTTATTAGCTATTAAGGATTTTGGACCGTAGTTGTTTTTCTTCGGTAGTGATGAATAATTTCCAAAGCTTAGAGCAATTATTAATTTCGTAGGTACCTGCATTTAATAAAAAATCTTAAGAGTGACGGAACTTTCAATTTGAAAAGTTATCTAATTTAGTTTCTCTTACGTATTTATTATATTGTCTTTCTTAATGGGTTAAATAAGATAAATATTTCTAGTCAACGGTAATGAAATCAGTACCAAATATTTTTCAAGTGAAAGCATTTAAGGATACTTTAGATGATAAATTATCCTCGCAATTGACGTCATAAAATTCTATTAGGTATGGTTTTTAAATTTGCTTTCAATTACCTATCAGTATTATTACGAGCAAATCGGACTAGAAGATAACAATTTTAATAATTATTCAGTTTTTGAATATGATTTCATCACACTTTTACATTCTTCGAGTATACTATATTTTTTTTTTTTGTAAAGGTTACTGTTCGCGAAATTGCCGATAGTAGTGTTTTCATTTCTTAATTAGACTGGTATTCCGCGTAATTTAATTTCGAGGCAATAATTTTATCTGTTTTACATTTTATTTTTATTCATTATACTTAATATCCACGTTCTTCTATCAAATCTTAAATTTCGATTTGAAATATTCGTGCCTATTTTTTTCATGGTTACGTTCTTGACGATTTATTTTCTTGTACTATAAAAAACATTTTACAAAATTATTTTTCGCTCACTTTTTCTGTGTTTATATTCAAGACTGTAAAAGTATAAATATAATAATATAATACGCGCGCAAAAATGTTCTCATGCATAGGTTTAAATTATTTTCTTGCTCAAAGAAAAATTTAATCGTACAAAAAATATGTGATGGTTTACGAGTTTGAAATCAAAGTTTCCCTCTCGAGAAGAATGTTAATTTATGATGAGTTTTAATCTGAAATGAAAATTATCGACGTATTCTCCATTAACACTTCATAACGACCGCATTGATGTGAAAGTAAATCCTGTCATTACTTTCATCGTTCATTTTATTTTTATCTTATTGGCCTTTATGGAATGTTGATTTTTTGTAAGTTCTTCGAAAATAAGAATCGGTTTAGGTGAATACCTGTAGTAAATTGATTGTTGAACAGAGATGAGAAATTTCATAAGTAGGAAGTCGTTTCGTCAACAATTATTTATAGTTACCATGATTCATACACGTATTTCGTAAAAATGATAAACGCGATAGTAACAATCATTTAATTCTAAGTACCTTAATTATTTCTTTTTCTTCCTCTATTTTTTTTTTATCTGTAGGTAATTTTCGGACTAAAGATGAATTATTGTTTTAGGTACTGAAATTATAAACGGATTTTTACGCTCTGCCTTACGTAATGCAAAATAAATAGGTACTTTACATACTATTCTAACGTAAGGAAAAAAGAGATTTTCGGAATTTAAATTTCCACCTTTCGTTACGCGTCTAGTCATTTTAAAGTTGAACACATACTGTTCATATCTTTTAGCGTACTACATACGTAGATATTTTAAAACGAAAATTTTTTTCAAAAATTGAGATGAAAAACATTTGCATTGAAGATATAATATTTTTCAGTGGGCCACGGCCAAAGTAACATGAATGATAATTATGGAACACTGGTCGAGTTTTTTTATTTACTTATGTTATTACATTCAGTATTACTTTTGTGTTTGTCTTTATAATCTATAGGTGTCTATCTTTAATGTGTTAGTATGGAAATACCAAACAATTCTTTTTCAATTTTAGTTTTCTGTGTAATTAAGCCGTTCGTCATTTTAGTATGCAACAAACATTCATTTGTGATATAATTCTTTTGTTACACTTGTACTCATTAAATTGTTCCTAAGTTTGTTTTAAATTTGTCTTCTTGTAAGCAATTCTATATATTTTTATTGTTGTTCTAATTAAATCATTATTACCCTGAAAAGTAACCATTTTCTTTCTGTAGATTATTAATTACATTGAATAATAGAAAATTTGTGCCGAGGTGCCAATGTTAAACCTTCACTTTACACCTACTACCTACCTACTACCTACCTACGTATTAGCGCATTTGAATTGTTTTTGAGACGATGTAGGTAGAAAAATGGCTGCTTTTTGGACATTTTCACGCGTAAATGTATAGGTAAAATAAAACCAATGAAATATTCAAAATCTAAGATTATATTTTTTACCCAATGAAAATTTTTATTTCATCTCGAATTATGTGTTTAGTTTTGGTACAAAATTTCTTAGTATTTACATTAAATTTTTTTTAAGTGCTGTTAAAGTTCTCAAAAATTGAAAAATTGAAAAACAGCCGATGTTTCCTTGAAAAAGTCCATAAATTCCAAATTTACTATTGGTTTTGTTGGCAAAATTGTAGGGACGTCGCAAGAAATGATTGAAATAATATTGAAACTTTAAGCATGTCCTGAGGCTACAAGAACAATTTAAAAAAAATAAGAAATTGCGGTTTTTGTTTCAAGTTCTAAAATATCGACTAATCATGTTATAATAACGGCACAAAAAAAAGATTTCAAAGTTGCCCAGCGTTATAAATTTACGGTCGGATCTTTCTGCGAATTATTATTCGATAGACACGTCTTAGACAGTAAAAAATGGTCTAATACTAAAAAATTTATTGCCTAAGGTAATATAAAATGTTAAGTTTGGGTGATGTTTTAGCAGATAACTTGCCTACAGTTTGTGGTAGAATGATTCGTGCACGATCATTTCTTTCTTAATATCTTTTATTTTTTGACAACCTGAAAATAGAATTCATTTTTATCGTAAATTATTAAAACAAGGAATATTGCTCTCATGGTTAGTACGATTTATGCAATATTTTAACCTGTTAATCCCATAGTGTTTGTGAATTCATTTTCTAAAATTTTCAACAGTTTTTCCACTCCTTTTTCTCCGTCATATGCCAGCCCCCATAGAGCAGCCCTTCCAATAAAAACCTGTTTAAAATGGTTATGATAAAAATGTAAAATTACAACAATTAAGTGAGTAAATGTAACGTAGGTTGCAATTTATTACCATTTTTGCCCCCAATGCTAATGCTTTAAAGATGTCAGTTCCAAATTGAACACCGCCATCAAAATAAATCTCCATTTTATCGCCGACAGCTTTTGCGATTTCGGGAAGTGCTTCAATCTGTTATTACAAATTTACGGATAAATATCTAAAAGTAAGGTAGTACAACACTGAACTGAACGAATCATTCATAGGTTCTGAGGTGGTCCTTATTATTTTGGACTGACAATTTTTTTGTTTTACCCTCAATTTTTTTTTTAAAGAAAATAATTTTTTAAATTTTTCTCCAAGCTGCATTTTAAGTGGTGCCGCTAGCCCCTTATCACTATTTTTGAAAAAAAAATCACATGTTTTTGGTTCTAACCTATCGAAGTTGTTCCTTTTCTTGATAAATGATTTCCTTTTATTTTCCTTTTACTGAATTAGGTAAGTTGATTCTAATCAACAAATCAACCCATTCATTAGAAATATGAAAAATTGACTTATCTCAAAACCTTGCCTTTTTCATAACCCATCAAAGTTGTTATTTTTCATGAGAATTAATTCACGATTTTTTATATTTCTCCTCTTTAATTTCAAGTGGTACCTTGGGTGCCCCCCATTTTTAAAAAAAATAATAATAATAATAGTGCCATTAGTATCTAATAAAATAAATATGAAAACTAGACGTACCCTATTTTAGCAATAGGAAATTTTTCATTAATTACTTCCCAAAATGGGAGAGTTGTAATAATAAGAAACAATGTCCTAGGTCATTTTTTTTTTCTGTAGAAAAATTTGGAATGCCCAAGGTACAACTTTAAATTAAGTTCTAGGAAAATAAAAAATTAGGAATTGATTTTTGTGAAAAGGAACAAGTTTAGGGACTTACGAGACCAAGAAAGTGTACGTAATACGTAGGTAGTTTGAAAGTCGATAAATTTTTTAATTTTTGTAAAAAAAAAATGGAGGCGACCAGGGACCTTTTTAAAATTCAGTGGGGGGAAAAATTTGTGAATTATGATCCACATAAAAAAGAACAATTTTGATAGGTTAGATTTAAAAAAAATTCAAAAAGTTCGAAAATCGGGTGATTTTTTTATTTTTTAAAATGAGGGGGCCAGTAGCATCACTTAAAATTCAGTCAGTAAAAGTTGGAAAAACTTAAGGAATCTTTTTTTTTTTTTTTTTTTTTTTTTAAAATTTTTAGGGCAAAAGGGACCACTTAAAATTCAGTAAAAAAAAGTTTGAAAAACTTAAGGAATTTTTTTTTTTTTTTTTTTTTTTTTTGAAAAATTTTGAGCGTCAAAGGTACCACTTGAAATTAAGTTAGGAGGAAAATAAAAAATTGGTAATTAATTGTCATGAAAAGGAACAACTTTGCTGGGTTTTAATTCGTAATGTACAACCCAAAAAAACCAAGATTTTGAAAATCGGACAATTTCTTAATTTTTCTGGGTGGCTTGTGGACACTTAAAATTCGATTAGTAAACAAATAAAAAATAAGGAATTATTTTCTCATAAAAAGAAACAACTTGGGGATGCGACATAAAAAATACTCAAGTCCAAAATAAGGACCATCCTAGTAGGTAAATTTACTTAAGAAAACAGTACCGAAGCAGGAGCTGTATCCAACTGTCGTCCTCCGTGGTTAGACACAATAATAGCGTCTACTCCAACTTCAACTGCATTTAATGCATCTTCAGCGGTTAAAATACCTTTCACAATGACAGGCAATTTTGTTATGCTAAAATAACGTTAAAAAGTACAATTATTCGAGGAGATAGATTTTTAAAATTTTCATTCCGGTTTTGTTTTTAGATGTGAGAAGTTGCCAACAGACTTTTTAAGCCATTGAACATCTTTCCAAGAAATACTTCGATCGAATAGTTGATCACAATATGCTCCTAAACGTGATGTACCTTCGACTTTTTCAAATTTTGAAGCAATTCCATCCAAATTAGCCAGTCTAAATATAAAATTCGAAGTAATTAGATAAGTTGCGAAAATTATGCCGATTATTTCGCGCCGTAAATGAAAGCATAGGTAAGGTACAGTAGATAGGTAGATAATATACAGTAGTTACTTTAAATGCTGTGGTAAGTCGAAACAATTTCTCATATCTGCATAACGCAAACCAAATACATTAGCATCTACAGTTAAAACTAAAGCTGTATATCCAGCTTTTTCTGCCCTTTGAACCATTTTTCGTGTAAGGTCTCTAAAAACAAAAACACAAGTACGAGTAGATAACTTTACCTATGCGCATAAAAATTCAGTTTTATGAGAATTAAAATCATGAAATATTGACCTATCTTTGTAAACGTATAACTGAAACCATTTAGTAGTATTAGGAGCAGCAGAAGCCAGATCTTCTAGGCTTGTAGTTGATAAAGTAGAGAGTATATAAATTCCACCTTGTTTTCCAATTGCTAAGTAGACAAGCACAAAAATTCAAAACTTCATTGAATAAAAAAAATTTACTCGTGAAAAATTAAAAATGATTTTTCCATGCTACCTTTTGCGTTACCAATTTCTCCATCGGGATGTGCCAATTTTTGCATTGCGCTTGGAGCAATCCCAAATGGAATTCGTGCCTTGGAACCCAAAACTTCAGTATAGGTATCTATTTTTGATACATCAATCATCATTCGAGGTCTGATTCTCAACCTAGTATGCAGTTGAAATAAAATATTTAAAACAAGAAAAAATCAATCACTTAATCATTACTCAAGTAATTATTACATCAGGAGGAATGAAAATAAACTATCGCATGAATACCTACGTTGAATGAGAAAGTAGGTATAATTTTTGACACACCACACAAACTGAAAAGGTATTGGTGTATTAAACTAAAAAAAAAAAAAAAAAGTATATTTGAAGAGTACCACTCATATACATCTATCATAGGTAGGTTTGTACGCCAAAAGTGGTTGTGCAGTGATGGTATATAAAAGTATACTTTCGACATGGTATAAGCTAATAGGTAGTAGGTATATTACAATACAGCCACCGAAAGTGAGACATGAAAACCCTCACGATCGGTGCTTGTATTGTAAGATATTTTTCATTACGCATATCATGAATGGACGTTTTCACTACTGCCGTTTTACACTACGAAAGTGCTTCTACACTAATAACCCTCTGACAAGGCAGTCCAAAATCTAATAAAAATCATATTCGTATTGTTTGAACATCAAAGTATCATATTTTATTCATTGAAATAATTAATTTTGATGTAGGTAATTAGTTTCTATTTCACGTTCATTATGGTCCATTTATACAGTAACGATTACATGTAGGTAAGTACAAATAATTACCCCAACTCAAATTTCATTTTGTGATAGTACCTGAAACCTGATTTTATTCTCGTCTGATTTCGATTTTTTTTAGGAAAAATGAGCCATGTTATAATTCGTTTAGCCCTTGGTCGTGATCAGTCACGCGAACTTCCAGAAGATGAAGTAAATCAAATGCAATTCGGCGGCAGTGGTAGTGGTAGATACTTACTTACACACAATTGGACAACCGGTGCGGCGCAATTATTAAAATTCTTTCTAAAATCTTACTTCATGATCTCAGGATTGATAGCTGGATCTCACACAGCCGAATCGTATGTAGAAAGGCAAGTGAATCTAATCTGTATTTTACCTTACTATATAGAAATCAAATTCAAAACTGTTCCGAAATGTATCATGTGAAACATGTCTTAGATAATTAAATACTTGATTAAGTAAACTATTTTATTCAATTAAAAAATAAAATAAAATGACAAATAATAAATTTACATTAAGTTAATTATTTTTTCTTTCTACTGCAAAACCGGACATTTGGATTTGCCTATTTCTTCAGGTAATGCATGACCAGTTCGTTTGTACTTCACTTTATTTTAAAATAAAAATAAATGGAAAAGCAAAGAACACACTTTATTGATTGAATAGCGATAAACAAACTAAAAATAAAAACAACTTCCTCGATTTTGATTGAAGAATAGATTAGGTACTTCGAATGTAGAAATGTTATAAACTATATCGCTACTAATTAGGAGGTACGAAGTATAAAAACAAAAAAAAAACATTTCACGGATCAGAAATTCGGAATAAAAATTATGAAAAACATTAACGAATTGAAAATAAAAGTAACTTCGATTAAAGAAATAGGAACTACTTACTAATTTGATACATTAAATGTAACCGTGCAGTTATGAAAACTATAATTATTTGGTGCAGTTACTCTAGGAGCAGTATTATCTTGCAGTACATAATTGTTTACCTGGTTATTTTGACTCACAAAATCTTCGATTACAAAGGAATCCAACTCCAAACTCTGAGAATTAGATAGATGACTGACATCGTTGTTTGGCTCAAAATTAGATTCCGGTATGTCAAGAGATGATTCAACGTTATTTTCTGGCACAAGTGATGGCGTAGGTAAAGAGAACACTGGAGTTTTTGGTTTAAATTTGAAACGTTTTACAGCGGGTTCTTGAATATTAGTACGTAGATAATTCAGCTGATGGTGATGGTAAAGAGAACATCGGAGTTTTTGGTTGAAATTTAAAGCGTTTTGTGGCTGGTTTTTTGAAATTACTACTACCAGATGATTCAGCTAGTTGCTCGAGATCATTATCGTACGATTCAGATGATGATGATGATGATGATATGTTCATATCGTCTGTGGGTGCATCACAGGTTTTCGTTGAAGTCTTTATAGAACTCGAAATCAAGTTTTCTGTTTTCTTTTTGGTCAACAAACTATCTTCCACGTATCCTTCTGCCACATTATTAGACCGCCAACCTCCAAGTCGTTTGATGGCTAAAATATTGCCACCAGCGTTGGCTAAGAAAGTCGCGCGCTAGTTCTTCGGAAAGAGTGGCCTATAATCAATAAATTGAATGATGTTTTATAATTATTTAGATATTTTAAAACTGACACTTTGGTAACAAATAACACTTCAAATAAAAGTAGTATCTATTTTATCTGTAAAACTTTCATGGTTTGGTAGCTGTAAAAATCTAGCAATATCTTGCGGCATTTTTGTGAATTTGCTTCCCAATCACTTGCGCCGAACATTTTCCTTTTTCGTATCGCAGGAAAAATCGATCCGTAGTTAATTTATTATTTTCGGCAGGTCGTAGATCCCTATACTTCTTAACGATGTCAAAATATTCCGGACTTAGGGTGAACGATCTACTAATCGCTGTTTTCGTTACCGGGATTCGAATCAAAAATGCTTTACTTCCTATTTCTTCAACATCGACAGTTTTTACATTGACCAGTTCGTCTGTCCGACAGGCTCCAAATATTCCGAATATGCAAGCGACCTTCAATACAAAACAGATCATTGTCATCAAAATTTCCAACAAAATTTAATCTAATGATAGCGAAAATTTTACTCACCTTTATCGCTAAATAAATATAATCTGGCGCATCTGTCATAAATTTTGTAATTTGTTCTTCGGTAAAGACGTTCGATTTCTTTGATTTATAGTTCTTATTTTTTATTTTGATAAACGCTTTTAAAGAATTATATTTATTTATTTGAATGTTCATTTTGATATTTAACATGGTATTTAACATTGAATACAGGGACCATAGAGTCGGAGGTGCTAGTGTTTCAGAGAGTTTTGTAATAAGCAACTAAAATACTCCGAAACTTATTCGGTGTTGTAAGGTTTTAACCATTTGACAAAATTATCGTACGCGAGTTGATATCTTTCTTTCGATTTTTCGGGCAACAAATTTTGCCGAGCAATATCTGCCATGTCACGTAATTGGGGTGGCGTGCACATTTTCAATTTTTCAAAATAACTGAACAACAATACTATAAAATAAATTTTAAGAAACACTTGAAATTTGAAACATTACCGGCGAAATATATGGAAACAGCATGGTATACGGCAAAGAGGCAGAGCAACCACTTGTGATAAATAAATAATATTATACGTTCACGCATGCTCATTTCAATTTACTTTCGGTCCTAGTACAAAAAAATTACTTTTTTGTCCTAATACGGTTTTGTAAACATATACGACGATACTTTCAATGCATTCAAGAAAAGAAGTACTTTCGTGTCGTAAAACGGCAGTGGGAAAACGTACGAGTACTTTCATTATATGAGTAATGAAAAATTATTTTAAAAATTACTCTAGTAGGTTCATCGTGGAAGATTAAATTGAAATTAAATTGTAAAAATGATTCAGAGAAAATTGACGAGAAAGGTACTCTTAAATTCATTTTGAGCTACACGAATACTGGGTACAACGTTCTAGATCTTAAAAAATTAAACATCGAATCAATCAAGACACTTTCATCACCTGTTAGACGCCTTGTTGAACTAAAATGGGTAATTTCAGTATTTTTTTGCGAATTTTTGAGCCTCCAAAGAAATCGAGATGGAGATAGAGGCGTCAAATTACATAGATAGTTGTTAGGTACTTATAACAGTGTCCTACTAGTGTTTGATTGGCTCAATTGAAACTGGTTCGAGCTGATTCACAAGGATTAGTTAAACGAACATAAAATTCATTCCTAGTACTCGGAGGAATGGATTATTTTTTTCGAGGGAATTTCACATGATCTTCTCGAACGCTAAAATTTATTTGATACTTTGCTGAAGATTAGTCTAGTTTGCTTTCATTCGTTGAAAGTTGAATACTAGCCGATTCGTCCAGCGTTGTGCTTACTGATCATACAATACATGTAATGGTTTTGTCTGCTCTTTTGGAAACCACAATGCCCAACAATTATCTGGGCCTAGATGGAATTGTTGGCATTCAAACCATGATCCTGGTAGTAAGTCTGATATCATCATCCAATCATCATCGTGTAGTTTCAAATATTCTGTCAGAAGCCTGAAATTTGTTGTAAGTCGAACTTAAGCTGCTGGTTCAACTCTCTGAAGTTCTGAGTAACATTTGTAATCTTGTTCGAGTCTTGATTTCACTTGGTTCTGGTCCGTGTTCATACCTGCCTTTGATGCTCGAGATATACAGCACGCTCGACTGCTGGGTTGGATCGCTTGCATCGTATGTACCGAACGCACTATGCTAATGACTCACGGTTTACCACACACCAGAAAATTTTTCACTCCAAGAGTATTCCGGAGGGGAGATGTGAGTCCTTAAAGGGGACATTTTGGAAAACATCAAGGTTTTTTCACTTTAACTCCTGCCCAGTGCTTCAAGAGCACCGAATTTTGTGCTCCGCTCTTTTCTTTTCTCGCTGCTCTCTGAAAATTGGTCAACTGCTCCTGCTCTCAGAGCGTTTTTGCTTTAGAGCTCTTTCTCGCAGAGGTTCCGAACGGAACGCGTTCCGTTACGATTCCGTTACCGGTACCGTTACTTCAAAATCGTTCCATTACTATCCGTTCTGGTACCATTACCTGAATAAAATAGTTCCGTTCTGGTACCGTTTTGTTATATGTTACATTCCGTTACCCGTTCCCGTTATTTTCAGAAATTTACCCGTTCCGTTCCGGTTTTCCATTACCGTTCCGTTCCGTTGTGGAACCCCTGCTTTTTTACGTCGCCCGAAAAGACCTATTATCATCATTTTGGCCATGAAGGTTGCAAAGTCATGTACAAGAAGTTCAAAATAGGTTTGAAAATTGAAAAAATTCGAAATTTCAAATTTTAAATTTTCTTGTTTTTGGGAACGGAACGTAACTGAAAACGGTTTCATTCCGGTTCCGTTCCACTATCCGTTCTCAAACATTGTTCCGTTCTGGTGCCGTTCTGTTATCCGTTTCAAAAAAATGATCCGTTATGTTCCGTTACCCGTTCCTAGTCTATATTCTATGACCGAAAAAGTGCTCTAGAAAAAGAAGCATGGTTTAATGGTTTATACTGGCCATAAGGCTTACGGAACGAAATTCTGTAAAAAGTACGGAATGAGATTTTTTGAATTTCTTACGGAATTGGTTTTATACTGGCTGTAAGAGGCCGTAATTATAACAGATGCATATTATCAGAAATGATTTTGATTGGATGAAGTCAATCAAGTTGACCAATCAAAATAATGTTTTTATCATGGTAATGTTATCACTACCGACTGTGATGTAATGAAAAAAATTGAAAAATCAGGGGTGATTTTCGTAATTTGTATCATTTCATTCCATTTTATTGTAAAATTGTATCGAAATGACTCTGACTGACGCCCAGAAACGACAACTATTGGCTGTAACATGTCTTGTGTATGGATTCACTTCACAAAAACTCACAATGGGACATTGTCTAGGAGAAGAATTGCGGAATGCACTTCAAGTATTTACTGCATGTTTGAATAGATATCTCAAAAAACATCTACAGAATGCAGAATGATACTTGCTGAGATGCTGTGCAATGTGCGTAATGTTACACTAGTTGTCATCATTACATTTTAATTACTTTCCCCAGCGGATAAGCAGTAGTTCCTTCGATTATCAACTTTCCCCAGCGGAACAAAAACTAAATTTGATTTTATATTAATAGCCCAGTCAAATTAGGAAAAAGTACGGGAATAATTCCCATCAAAGCGATTTTTGGTATGGTGGTCAGGAGTACCATCCTGACCAACATACTAAAAGTCCCCTAAGATCCAAGGTGAGCGTAGC
>FIZV01024199.1:0-14025 GCA_900050545.1 Trionymus perrisii | reverse complement strand
AAAGATTTTCAAGAGATGGACCCCTCCCCCCCCCTTAAATTTTAGTTTTTATAGAAACGTCCAAGTTTGGATGTAAAAAAATCAAAAAAAATGAATAATAATGAAGTAGTACAGTGTTGTCATATTTTCGTTTCGAATGATTGAGGGGAAAAAAATTAATTTCCAATAAATTTTTACAAAAATTTTTTTTAATAAAACTGAACAAAAATAACGAATTTTTATTGAATTTTAACAAAAAAAAAGGAGGACCTGCGTGAGCAAAAATCAGCACTTTCATCATCTGTTGGGCACTTTGTTGAAAATACGTAGTATTGAAAAAAATTTGCAAAATAAAAAAATTGAAATGATGAATCAAAATAAGAACAACTTTAAAAAACAAAAATAAAAATAATGTAAAACTGAAATTTTTCAAAAACTGACATTTGAAAAATTAGAAAAAATCGACTATTAAAATATAAAAAGTCTTAAATTAATTTCTGATGAATTTTGAAGAAAGAATTTAAAAAGAAAAAAAAAACGAATTTTCAATGAATTTTAACGAAAAAAGGAGGACCACTTCAGCACTTTCATCACCAGTTAGACACCTTGGAAATGAGTGAAACCAAAAAATTTCCAAAAATTGGAAAATAAAAAACATTGAAATTAAATTGAAAAAAAAAAAAAAATCATTAAAAAAAACAAGAAATTCATAAAAAATAAAAACCTGAAAAACACTAGTTCCGCAAAACAGATAGGACATCCTGTAGCTCGTAGAGCCACACCTCAAACTAAGGCCATTAAATATCTCACCACACTCATTCCTCGCCCTCCTCCACCCTTCTTATACACTCATCTCTATCTCCAAAAAAGGATTAAACTCCAACCACCGACTTTAAATCACATCGTCGCCACCACCACCAACATTATCACCATCTCAAGACACATTTGCGATACCAGTATCGAGTTTCCATTACACTTCCAGCGAGTATCCGTATCTCTCATCTGCTCCAGGGTTTCAGATACTCGAGAATTCTTGTCGGAATAATCCCTTCGTTTACTGCACCCCTTCGACACACATACCAACACGTCGTACTCCTACAACTAAGCAAGAGCTACGAGATACCTGTTGTAAAGGAGAAGGGAACCGAAAAAAAAAACCGATAGATACGCTGCTGGGCTCTGCGTATATCATAAAAGATACGGGTACGTTTCTATCCGACTCTGCGCACCTCGCCCTTGGTACCTTCCCCCTTCATCGCCCAGGATCACCGCACAATCCTGTGTACATTTTTCGACATGTTACAGGCAGGGATGGAAAACACACATAGTGTATACCTTAGCCTGATGCGTAGTTTTAAATTATATGGCGATAATGGTGGTTGCTATTTCCACCACTACGACTACCATCAACCTCGAATCCGAGGAGACGATTAATTCACTCTGTTCGTCGAATTGACAGGTTAATCGATTGCGCGGCTGAGAGAGACAGACAGACGCAGAGGCAGATAGCTAGAAAGAGCAAGATAGAGCAAAGGGATGTGGAACGAAACAGAGAACGATAATGGGCCAGAGCGTTGCCGGCTCTATAGCCCCCTGCTAATACCTTACACGTTACGCAATAGGGGGTGCGAATTTTTCTCTCTCTCTTTCCAAAATCAGCCCATCTCTAGTGCTGTTGGTAGGCGAAACGACGCATAAATACCTACGGGATAAGTTACATATCGTGGTAAACTACATTCGTATATTTGTATAAATACGGGTTGTAGTACATTTCGTGGATGTATATGTGGCTCTGAGCAGCAGCTCTGCCCTTTGCATGACGTAGGTGGTGGACTGGTGGAGTATACAGCAGCAGCAGCAGCAGTAGCAGCAGCAGCAGGTTCTATCACACACATACACGTATGCTACGTCGTTATCATTACTCGACAATGAGTATACGTATGTCTATGTAAATATCTATGTACATTGTACACACGATCAGTTCGATGAGACGAGGTACATGGGGTAAGCCATGCCATGGGTATGGGTACGTCGAAGAGGAGTGTTTCATCATTAATATTCGAACACATTACACACATACCATATTATACTTAGGTATGTAAATACACACGCTGCGAAACAGAGATAAGGACACCTATTGAAAAGAGACCGATAAAATACCATACCACCTAGGAAGAGAAATATCTTATCAATGACGATATTTTCTTCGTCTCGTCTTCTCTTTCTTCATTCTTAGTCATTACATGAGCAATGTCTCTTTCTAGCTTATACAAGTTGCTTGTCCCTTCACCCTAGATTTTTTTCCCTTCAATTTTCAACCTATTTTTCACACGATAAGACTAAGATCATCAAAATGTGTACAAAACGGTGTCAAAATTACCACCTTATCTAGAACTAGTCTACTCTATACACCTTATCTTCATTCGAACGAGTTTAAATTAGAAAATTTTCGAACTTTCGTGCTCTGAAATTGATCAAAAATTAAATAATATATGTAAGTAAGTATTTTAAGAAAGACTGCAGAGGGGGAGGGGGACCTCAATCTTTTAGTATTTCGGCAATTTCGACAACTATATGAGAAAATGTAAGGAAATGTACAAAATCTCGATTGCAGGAGGGGAAGGGAGAGGAGGGACTGAAATCCTACTTTCCTTTAAACGTGTTCGAATTTGGCAATACGAGACTTTCGAGATCTGAAATTGATCAAAAATTAAATACAAGTACTTCAAGAAAGACTGCGAAGGGGGAGGGGGAACTCAATCTTTTATTATTTCGACAAATATGAGAAAATGTAAGGAAATGTACAAAAACTCGATTGCAGGAGGGGAGGGGAAGGAGTGAAATCCTCTTTCGTTTGAACGTGTTCGAATTTAGAAATACACATGGGACTTTCGAGATTTAAAAATTGGCCTAAAGTGTAGGAAAATGTACAAAAACCCTATTTCAGGGGGGGGGGAGGGACTGAAATCCTTCTTTCGTTATGAGACTTTCGAGATCTGAAATTGATCTCAAATGTAGGAAAATGTACAAAAACTTGATTTCGAAGGGGGAAAGGGGGAGTTTAAATCCTGTGTTTGCTGAAAAGAATTGGAATTTGAGAAATTTGGGGCTTTCGTGCAATGAAGTTGGCCAGAGGCAGAAATGTACCAAAGAGCGTCTACGAAGAAGGGATGGGAGGGGGAATTAAAATCTTTCTCTTGTTTAAACGATGAGTTCGAATTTAAAAATTATGAGACTTCCACAGCCATGTGAGGAAATGAAAAAAAATTGACTGCAAAGGGAGGGGAGAAGATTTGAATTCTGTTGCTGTTTCAACGAGTTAAATCTGAAAACTTTGAGGATTCCATGCTATAAAATTGATTTAAAATTCTAGTAAAAACAGTACGCAAAAATATGATTGCACAGTGGAGGGGGAAATTCAAATCCAGTTCTGGTTTGAACGAGTTTAAATCCTCAAAAATTATAAAAATTTTAATATTATGACACTTTCGTGCCCTAAAATTGACTAAATGTTATCAAAAATAATAGAGACCAGTGAAGGGGGAGGGTGGAAAATTTATTTCCTGCTTTTTTCGAACGAGTTTGAATCTGAAAATGGAACATTCATGATCTAAAATTGACTAAAAAAAAGAGGAAATGTAAATAATAAGACTGCAGAGGGGGGAAGGGGGTACAATACAATTCTTGCCTCGATAGAATGAAGTACCTTCATTTTATTTTAATTTTTTGGAGTAAAAAATCAAATTTTTAAAAATAATACTTCATTTCACTTGTCGGATAATATATTTTACGTGACGTAGGAAATAAATTCACTTTTTGATCAGTTAAGTGGTAAATAAAGTGTACGTTATTTTACTAGTGACGTAAAAATTTTCAATTTTTCTGAAATGAAAAAAAAAATCAATTTTTTTGAAAAGAAAATTTCTTATATTATTTATTTTTGACATTTCAAATTTTTTTGAAATAAAAAATTTTCTATTTTTTTACGTATTTCGATTTTTTTGAAATGAAAAAAATTCTATTTTTTCAAAATGAAAAATTTTCTAATTTTTTCAACATCTTTTTTGGAAAGAACAAAAATATGGCATAAATTTCACAGTTCAATTAGAAAAAAATTGAATTCTGCAGATTCAAAAAATAGTTTCAGTACATTTGTAATAATTGAAAATCGTTCGCGAACGACTTCGGAAACTTGTAAAGATCAGCCGTTTTAGAGCAAAATCTACGATTTCCTCAATTTTATAATCTAATCGTTCGAGAATAATATGAAAAAAACATTTACTAAAAATTCATCTAGTGAATGAATTGTTTTATGAACGACTTTTTTTTGGTATCGAATTAATTAAAAAAACTTCACTGCGAATAATTCTCCCAAAAATATTCAACGATTCATTCGCGAACGTCATCGAGATTATTTTTTCAATAATGTTCGGAATTGAACCAATTTGAAAAATCATTCACGAATGCTTCATTTCGAACAAAATTCAACTCTTTCGTCATACTCGAATCATTTGTTCTTGAGGTACAAGTTGAGGAACTTATCGAGGAAAAATCAGAAAAAAGAGAAGTTTAATCTGCCACATTTCACATCACTTTCGACAATGTAAAGACGAATCATTTAATTACAGGTCTAAGATAACTTTGAAGTAATCAATTTCAATAAAATGACAGAATCGATACAATTTTTTGATAACTATTCAATTTTTTTGGCACTTTGCACAATTCAAATTTTCTCCTTCGATTTTCACTTTCATTTCTCAGTAAATATTTCGCCACGATTTTCTCAACCATCGCAGTAATTTTCCCAAGCAATTCGTTCATTTCGCACAAGCACTGCACCGTCTCAAACCCAGTGAAAAATTTTCGAATTTCACAAGCCAACAGTGTATAAAGTAAAAGCCCAAAATATGGCATAATAATATAAAAATTCCACTCTGCTTTCGTACTGGGTTCCATTGCACGCGGTGGTATTTGTATTTAACACACAACGGCACATTAATCCTCATTGTCTGTAACTCGGTCGGCTCCGAATGGGTCTATCGAAAAGGGAAAAATTCACACAGCTCACGAAGCTCGATATTTTGTAAACGAAACCAAACCAGTTGTTCAAATGAATACGAAGACTGGCTGAGAGAGCCGGAGCGAACAAACCGAACGCGTTTAATACGAGCAGGTGCACGGTTCATTATGTGATACTGGTTAACTCGACTCGACTCTGCCCCCTCCATTGATAGAGCCGTTTGGCTGGGCTGAAGGCAAGGCAGCGGCGGTCGGCGGTTGTCCGTTATTCATAGATTTTTTTCAGCTCGTCATCGTTGGAGCTCTCTGCGAACCGAATTCCAGATCTAGAATTTCCACGGCGACTCGAAGCAGAGCCGACGAATCGTAGGTACGCTGGTTACCCGGGTCTTTGAACAACATGGTTAGCACGACGTATGGTTCACGACGGAGGACGGACGCGCCTTCTCTTGTGTACTCTTTTTAGCCGTGTGCTGGGCCAGCCACTGCTGCCGCAGCGCGCGTCAAATAGTTGGAATTCCAGCGAAGATACACGTTGTACGAGTGTGCGAGTGGTATACGTAACCGTTAATCTGGTGGTCGACGTTCGAGGGAGTTGAGCCTTCTTGGAAATGGTTCTTCATGCGGATGTAGTCGGCGACCGCGTGTTGTGGCTTTTTGTTGGCTCAGTTGACGCGCTCCGGCTGCGCACTCGGCGGCCATAGAAATACTCGTAATCGCTCCGACAGCCAGCGAAACTGAAAGCTCTTGTAAAGGAATGGCGTATTTGGAAATGCGTAGATGAGCAGGAAAACAGTGCACTTGAACTTCCGCAGCGTATCGATCGATTTCTCCGTTTGAGCGACCGCGCTGCGTCATAAAAAGGGAAAGTAACCGAGTACGAAGGGTGACCAGATACTCCGGCAACGTAGAAGAAAAAAAAAACACACAGATGGACATACAGGGATGCTGAGGGTGAGATTTTCAACAATGGGCGCGCCTCCGTCGGTACCGACCGAGGAGAAATAATCGTATCGACCTGTCTATCTCTCTCGCTCGCTCGCACATAATCCATTGCACATTTGGTAAAAATCTCGAGCTCGATTCGGAAATGCAAGAAGGGTGCATTTGAGGATACTTGACAACGATGCGTTCTTTAAAAAGCAGCCCGCCGATGTAGTCGAAAACCTCTATTCGTTCACACCCTTCGGAAATGGGCAATTTGGCAACGCTGTTAGTGCACGCGTCCAAACCACCCAATCAAACGGGGTTCGTTGTTCGCTCTACCTTATTACACCGGATTCGCATTCGCCTCTACAGTTTTCATTAAACCAGCGTGTGAAAATTATACGAGAAATGCCGCCAAATAACCATGTTACAGGGATTGTTTACATAATGCAACAAAGCTTCTATTTACTTAACGTTACCGACCGATAAATATTTACATCAAGGCACAAACAACGCGTTTACGACGTGAAACCCCATGCTTCGATATAGAATGCAATTTAACCATTCAACATATACTTTTAGATCGTTACTATAACGATATGAAAAATGCCTTCAACTTGAATTGGCCATTTCGGATGGGTCAATCTGATACCTCGCAATACCGCCGAAATATCACGTGAACTCATATACAATTTGCATGCTCGTAAAACGTCCAAATCTTCGAATACAATCAAGCATAACGAATTTACCTAACCGTGTTTCTCGTTCAACTCATCTGTCATCTCGATACGACAGCGGATTACAACTACGGCGACGGATACGAATTTGGATTTAAACCCGGGACGAGCTCGTAATACTGGAGTACGCGACGTACACGAGGCATTTTCAACGCTGGATAATTCGATACCGAACGGAGTAAATCGCCCAAGCTGCGAACTCAGTTACAGATTTAAAATTAAAACGCAATAAAAACGCTCAACGCCACAGGAAGTTTTCGCATTAAAAGCATGGGTGTGATAAGAATACACGATTAATGAATAAAAAGCATACGTAAACAATATGAGTATCTCTTACCGTCATCTTTTTCGTTATTTTCCATCGTTTTACACTAAAATGTCTACAATATTAATGCAAAATACAAAAAATTTCTCTAAATTCGTATATAACGCGACATTCAACAAAACCTAACTAAACCGCCATGATAAAGGAAGTACCCTGCAACCTCGTCCGTTCCAACATACGACACTTTGTGAAATGGCGTTTAAACGGAAATTCACAACGGCGTAGCGTTACTTGGCGTCGAACGCGATATACGACTTGGGCGTCAATTTTGGCCAAATTTACATTAAAATTCACTCGTACAATTAATCATTACGTTAAAACTTACTTATTTTACGTTTACGCTTCATTAAATACTGGAATTTAAACCGAATTTTAGACGAAAATAAGTCCCGAGTATGTGAGCACCGCCACAAAAGAATCCATTTTTTCTTTGTTTCTTTTCTCTTTGAAATCCAATAAACATAGGGGGCGTTTACATAGACGTAGTTGGAGAGGTAAACAAACTTTACCTATCTTGTTTACCTAGTTCGATTGTTTGTCGCCGATTTTTAATTCAGCTTTTTTAAAACAAATTTTCATTTAGAATTATTAATTGGATATTTTATCGAAATTAATATTAATGGAATAATGAAAATTTAATAAAATACTGCCTTTTTAGTGAATTATTGAACCAAAAATGAGGAATATAAAGATCATCAAAATAGGGGTCTTTTACCTACGCAAACACGTACTTTTGTAATAATTTGTTGAAATAAATTCGCAATCAACTTCAACATGTTGTTTCCGATTTATGTATTATGCATCGTTGAATTGAACGGTTGAATACAAAATTAAAAACTTTAAAAAAATTCTCCATCAGTCGGAATCCATTTCTTTTTCTTTTTCTCCAAAATAAAATAAAAATCTTTGAAATTGAATTTTTACGTAAAAATAATGCAAATAACAAAGTACCTCCCGGTTTCTGTATTGAATCCATCGATTGAATCAAAGTGCAACTTCGATTCCAAAAATATAGCTCAGCTGCCAAAAGAACTGGTAACAGATACCGATACTTTAGAAAATCGTCTATTTCGAGTTCGAAACTTCAAACCGAACTCTTATCGAAATGCTACCTAGAACAGAAAAACAACATAATTAGTATAATAATAATATTACAAGTTATAACAACATTTCCAACACATTCTTCTCTTAGAACACCGGAATAATTCCACCGGTATTACACATGTCTAATGCAAATTTTAGAGTTGCCACTCTTCCAGTATTTTACCGAACAATTCAGTATTCTGAAAATTCATTCGGTTTCCAGTAATAAGTCTTACCTTACCGAACAACAAAAATGTTCGGTATTTTTTTTTAAATTGATAAAAAGCAAAAAAAGCACTTTTTTTAAAAAGAAATCCTTCAAAATCAAAAATCATACATTTTTTAAATTTTTCGTCAACTTTTCTTTTGTAGCTGTAATAATAAAGAACAGAAAATATAGATTTTGAAAACAATTTTGATGTTTTTGATTTTTTTTTCTTTATGCTTTTCACTTGTATTGGGTAAATTAAATTTAAAATTTAAATTTGACAACACAAAACACAATACAATATTTCGAAGCACCATTATCATCATCAATCATCATCATCATCATCATAATGACGAAGGAAAAACATGAACACGATTACAAATTTCTTTAAAAAATGATCCAATACAAAAATATTCTCGAATCAAGATCATCAAATGTACATACATTACATCCTATCAAAAATCTAATTACCTCGTCGAAACATTTACAAAAAAAAATTACTCTATGACCCTGTTGGTTAAAAAATGCTCGATACACAATTGCATTTTATTACATGTATAAAAAGCAACATATCATAGGCTTATAGAGACACATTTTTTAATAATTAAATAATTTAAAGAAGAGAAAAATATACAATAGTAAAGTCATATACAATGGAAATTGGAAAAACAAGTACATAAATGCTACAGCAAAACTACAAAAAAAAAACTATTAACTTCTTCAGAGATAACAAACGAACATAATAAAGCTATAATTTGCTAAGCCACCCCTTTAACGGGGGCCATAACCAAGTTAATACTCGAAATTTCAATCTAGCTACCCTTATCCTTTTCAAAGTACGAAACATTTCGATAAAGTTTAACCCCTATGTACACAATTCGTTGTTACCAAATGGACTAAATGCGATATCATCGTAGTAGTATCGTTCTCAAGACTATATTACAACTTATTCTAATCTAAATATGTATCGCATATTGCACGAAGGAATGTACATATATGTATGAGTATTACAATGGACAGACGATAATGTCGAATAAATTTCATACTCGTATTACTCAACGAAGGTGAGTTATGACTAGTACTAAAGATATGAACTTGGCTGCACCTCGGATCGACCACACAATCATTCCAGTCTCTTAACTTAGATCAAATAATCATAACGTCAAACGTTACCTTTTTCTATGTGGCACTTACACGCATAAATATTCAACATCGTAATACAAAATTAACAATAATAAAATTAATAAAATCAAATGTACAGGTATAAAATATGGTAACGTACATTTTTCAAACGTTCGCTAGTAAAAATTACGTTTATCCACTATTAAAATCAGATTATTTTAAAAATTAACGTACAAAACAAACGAACAAAGAAAAAAAAACAGTAGCAAATACGACATGACTTATATAAACATAAGAGAGAAAAGAAATACAGTAAACAAAAATCCAAGTGGGCGATAAAGGAAATTAAATTTGATTGTAAAATGCATAATACGCCTAATTATCACAATGATATGAAACACGACCAATTAAGCCGCGTATAATTATTATCCTACAAGGTAAAGTATAAATTTCGGGACAGTATTCTACCGCTGGATAAAATTTTGTAAAGTATTTAACGAGTGAAATGTTCACTGGGTCTTTGTAGTTGGTAAGTTTCGATAATAATTTTTTTATGCCAGTTAGAATTTTTGTACGTAAAAAATAATGATATTTTAGCTAAATTTGTAAGTTTGGTATTATTTAAAGCAAAGTTAACGATTAAAATAAGATACGTATTTTAGTGATATTTGCATGGAATATTTATCAACAGCCACAAATATTAGTCTTTGTTATTGATATTTGTGAATATGTGTACCTCTGGAAGGAATCAAGTTGGCATGCTTTTTTTTAACGATAAATTACCCTCGAGTAATTTATAAACATACTGTCTGAACTAAATTATCTTAGGTCCTTTTACACCACAATTGGTTTTTGAAACCAGATGAGCGACGAAAGGACTTCGCGGAAAAAACTTTAAGGCAGGGGGGTATGAAAACCCGAATGAGGTTTCCAAACGTTCGAAGTTTATGGCAAGATCACGAAATATTTTTTCCTATCTTTTTCCTTCCTCAAAAATCAAAAAGAAAGAAGCTGTCCCAAAATTGGTACTTTACCTTATATTAATTAACGTTTCGTCTTCAGTCATTTCGTCGATTTCGGTTCGACAAACTGGACATCTGGTCAACTGTTTCGAGCATTGGAGGCAGAACCCACTAGAAAAAAATCAAAAAAAATCGATAGAAGTTTATCTCTTTGAAAATCGTTCAAATAAGAATGATTTATTGAAGTACCTATGCCGACAAGGCTCAAATAAGACTGTAGCTTTGTTATCGAAACACAACGTGCAGGAATCTTCTAATATACTGAGATTCTGTATTTGTTTAAACTGTACATGTCTAGAAAAAGAAAACAATCGTTTGGAAGGCTATAATATACTTTTATGATGGAAGTGTTGGTACATTTGACGACGTACCTAGGTAGAACTAAACGTTCGTTTTCTGAAAGACAACCATGATCGTTGAACGTAGAGAAATCTACATCTAAAGGCGGATATTTGAACGGCTTATGGCCGAAATTAAATCTACAATGTTGAAATGTCATGAAACTAGCAGCTGCGAAAAATCCGCACCTGTAAAAAAATTCAATTCGTCAATCACCTCGATCATTTCCCAAAATGAAATCTCCACAAGTACGATACCTCGCTGTAGAAAACAACTGGCTATTTTTCGTAACCAAATGTCCGTTCAGGTAGAAAGAAACGTATTCTTCGGGTACATTAATCAAGCACCCTACAACATCTCCGGGCTGCCAAGGAGGTCTCGTATCGATAGCTTCGTTCAAAGCAGTATACCACAGTTGCTGTCTGCATCCGTCGTACGATATCGAATGTTCATCGTCGCCGATTCCGTAACCCTCCTAAGAGTACCACAGTTTAATTAGAAAAATTTCATCATTCTGAGGGGAAATTTATTGAAAATCTTACGTGATTTCTGAATATCGAATTCATCGTAGCCCAACCAATCTGCATAACACCGCTACTCAGGATGGTAGCTTCGTAGTACCAAATTCCGTGATTTATTTGATACGTACATCGAACACTTTCGAACAAATACGCGTCACATCTCGCCTAAAAAACGAACAGTGTTAGTAAATTTGACAAATATGGGACACCATGTATGAGTACACTTACTTCGATACCGTCTGGCGAAAGTTTCAAGTATTCGCTGGTATCTCTGGTGTTTAGCATCGCGTTTAATTTACTATTATCGGCAGTCAAGTACGAATACTTTCTTCCTTTGACGGGAACTGCAAATAATACGATAATTATCGATAGAATGACGAAGTGAGATTTTAAACGTTTCGAGAAATACTTACATATGTTATCTAGGAGCCATCTCGCGCAGAATCCAGCTTGAGCTTCGATATAGTTCTCAGATTTAACTAAATTCTCTAACACTAATAACGGATTTTTCGCTTCGTTATCCAAATAATTCTTAATCACTACTTTATTTTCAGCTGAAACAATACAAATCGATGATTATCATTTATCAAGATGAATGGATTAATTCAAAACTTGAAACTATCTGCACCATGCAGTGAACCTACTTTGATATTTTGCAACCCCTAGGCTGCTTTAGAATGCCTATAGGCTGATGAATGTGAAAAAATTGCCCCAAAATTCAGTTTTTGGGGTCTCAAAAAAATTGGGGATAACCTAGAAAGGTAAAATTTGGACATATTGCAGATAATCTGGATACTCATCGGTATTGCCAATATCAAAAAATTTTATCAATTTGGGCCTCTGCTGGAGTGTTTACAAAAAACAGCCTCATTGCGAAATCCAAGTTAGGGTGCCAAAAATTTCAGGGTAGATTTCCTACACTCGAAGTACCCCACAATGTAAGTTTCACCTCATTCGACCCATTCGACTTGTCGATACAGGCCCAAAAGTAGGCTAAAAATTATAATTAATTAGATAGAAATTATGATACAGGCTGAATCATAATGTTCAAGGTCCTGGTCCTGGAATCCAAACAGTTGATCAGAAATAATCCCCTCTACTCACTTCCAAATTACAATGTGAGATAATGGTTATCATTTTTCAAAAAATTCGGCTAAAAAATCAACCAGATGATCTAACGATTTCCAAATCAAATACAAAGATAATTATGTGACGTATTGAAAAATTCCATTCCGTTTAAATTATTTATCTCTAATTAAAAAAAAAATTTAAAAAAAGAAGGGAACCAAATTTACTTCTCGCTTCATTAGTTACGATCAAAATAAGAATTTGAAATAACACGCTGGTAACAAATCGTCATAAACGAGCTGACGATCGATGCAGAGATAATCTCATTAATCGAAATCTAATTACAAAAAATAATGCGAAAGGTACTAGCAAATAAATCGATAAATACAGCGTTGAATAGACAAAATGATTTTTCCCAAAAGGAAGGCTCCTTCGAGTACATTTATCACAAGTTGGCAACATTCACGAGCTATCTATCGTATTATTTTTCTATTCAAAATAAAATAAAAATTGCAAAATACAAACACTCACTTATTTGCGCAAATTTTTCTAAAGCTATTAAAGAAAATAGCGTTATAACTGGATCGACTTTTTTATGATCCTGTAATCAAAACAAAAAAGTGGTTTTGTTAGTTTTCGCAGCGTAACGAGATGATTTTTTTGTCAATAAATTTATATACTGCGGAGTAAAAAAAATATATATGAAGTAATTTGAAGCGCGATATCTGGGTTGATAAATCATAAAGGAATTTCTTTCTTCGAAATCATAAATAGTTGTTCCCAAAATGCAATAACATTACGTCGAAATAATCCTATTGCCTCGTACGACGGATAACAATTGAAATGTAATCGGATTCGTCGTTATTATAAAATGTCAACAAATCATCGCATCGTCGATTGGCTCATTGTATTCTTTCGTAGGAAAATGTTTATTTAATAACCTCGTACTCGTTTTTGCGACACGATTTTATCATCAGAGTAGAAGATTTTTATTAAATCAAACACTCGGTTTGTTTTCATTGACGTAAAAATCAAGTGTTAGATAATCAAAGCGAAGATATCCGAGGCGGGAAGAAATGCCCCTTATTTGTCAAATCATTTTGAACGCGACCAAATTTAGTATCTACTTCCTTATTGATGCGTACTCGTATACGTAATCGAAACGAAATTGCCACCTATCGACTGTGTTTGTTTGATTAACGACACTCGAGTGTGTGTGCTTTCATTTCAGTGTCATCACGTATTTGCGATAGTATTTGATAAGAATCCGTACAATAATGTGATACCGAATCGAAATTAGGAAAATATTGAGGAAAATAAGTACCAAATTCGTAATTAAATATTCTAATGTTCCAGGTGTCAACATTGCCACGCTACTAGGTCCGGGTAGTTTTTCCGCCAGCACTCCTAATATAACGCAGATGTTGCGATGATAATGGACCGCTTTACGTATCCGATACGATGCGTATTTCGATAGGTTCAACATTTTCGAGAGTCTCAACACGGTATCCTGTAAAAATGAACAAGTTATGTAATGCATTCGACAATGATGTTTAATAAACAATACTTGATTGGAAGCTATTAGCCTTCGATACGTAATAAAAAAAAAAAAAAAAAAAAAAAAAAAAAAAAAAATGGGTTTAAAATGATGGGAAGTTTATATAACAGTGCAAAA
>FIZV01024058.1:0-15223 GCA_900050545.1 Trionymus perrisii | reverse complement strand
ATGATTATTAAATTAAATATTTTTCAGCAATTTTTCTTTTTTTCAACGCAATTTTATTTTTTTTTTACTTCTTCAATTTACAAGAATATTTTTCAATTTATAATTTTTAAGAATTTTCAATGATTATTAAATTAAATATTTTTCAGCAATTTTTCTTTTTTTCAACGCAATTTTATTTTTTTTTTACTTCTTCAATTTACAAGAATATTTTTCAATTTATAATTTTTAAGAATTTTCAATGATTATTAAATTAAATATTTTTCAGCAATTTTTCTTTTTTTCAACGCAATTTTTGTCAAAATTTTTAAATTCACTTTTCTAGTTTTTATAAATTATTTTAGTTTTTATGTTTCAATAAAATATTACTTCTCTATTATTGTAGATGATTTTCCCCCAATTTTCAATCTTTTTTATAATTAATTTTTGTAATTTTTTGTATTTCTTCAATTTTATGTTTTCGTGACTTTTCATTGTTGTTATTATTATTATTTTTTTTAATTTAAAATTTTATTTCGAAGAGGGTAGCCAGGTAAGAAGGGTGACACCTCCCCCCCCCCTTGGCTGGGATTTTTGAACTTTCCTGGAAATTAGCCTCTGTGATCTAAAAACTTGCTGGTAAAAATTTTGTCCCCCTACCTCACCACTAGTTCACAAATGTGACCAAAATGTAGGCTTTTGTTGTAAATTTTTGAATTCTGCAATTCTCAAATGAATTTTTTCAAACTTTTGCAGGGACATTTGACGTACTAAGGGTCATCCCGGAAATTTTTTTCATTTTTTTTCAAATATTCCTTCGTACATGAAATCCGAGTTCCTCCTTCCAAATGACCTAAGATCAAAGTTCATTTGTGAGCATATTTCAACTCTACCTTATTGTTGTCAAATATTGCAATTTCATCAAAATCGAGAATTTCTCTTCTTTTTTTTTTCAATTTCACTTTATGGACAATTTTTTCAAGCCAAAAATTCTTTCATTTTTAAATTATTGTTAACTTTGGATTTTTCGATTTTTGATTCGAGTTGGCAACTTTTATTTGTGCATTTTTATTCAATTTTCTAATTTGTATTTTTTTCAACTTTCAATTTTATTGCAAATTTTGATTTTTTATACATTTCGGGTTTTGTTTCAAATTTTCATAAATTTTTATTTCATGTCAATTTCCAATTTTTGCGAATTTTTATTTACGTCAATTTTCAAATACATTTTCAAATTCCGATTTTTGAGAATTTTGAATTTTACCAATTTTCATTCTATTTCGAATCTCTATAGATACTTCTTATGAATTTTCAATTTTTTCCAATTTCCAAATTTTGACAATTTTCAAGTTTATTTCCAATTCCCAATTTTTGTCAATTTTTAATTTAATTTCCAACTTTCAGGAATTTTTATTTTTTGTCAATTTATAGTTTTACTTCCAATTTCTATTTTCAATTTTCAAATTTTTGTTGAATGATATTCGATTACATCTAAATCTCTAGTTTGGACATTCACATCAGTTGTGGAGCACCCTGTACAAATGTATCATCGCGTCCATCTATCAATTCAATATAAAATAAATTTTTCTCCCATCTGCGGTGCCGTAATAATCCTTCCAATAATACGCTAACGCGAGAGGGTATTTAATTGAAAAAACGAGTTTTATTTAAACAATTGCCAACGAACAATCACCGATTCGACCTTCAGGTTTATTGTAACAATAATAATTACAGTAAGACGAATAAACTTTCGCCTCGATGCAGCCTATTCGTAGTATTTGTTTACAATAACATTCCTTTCTAATATCGCGAGCGCTTATTCGTCGGTCCTCGCTCCTCGGTTGTCGGAAAATTTTCATATCACGAGCGCCATCGTCGCCGAAATCTCCCTGCATTAAATGATCCGTTTAAAATGATCCAATATCCTGAATGCATTTCAAACTTGCATGAGAAATTCTCCTCAACGTCGTAAGTGTTTGCGTATACACGTGTACAAATACCAGATACGGTTCGGCTTTCACCAAAGATGACATTTATATGATTACATAATCCTCTCTTTATAAGCATACCTAGTACCTACAATATAGAGTGTACAGGTATACCTAGGTATTCCGGTGTAACGGTATAATCGCGGCGCTCCGGCTCGGCGCGCGCTACCAAACGTGAAAAGAAAAAACAATGACTAGTATCACGTAAATATCATATCATGAGTTATACCGACCGCGTTGTACTGCTTATAATTAAACAAGTGCTCTCTATTTTATTCATTGCCATAGGGGAAGCTTGAAAAAAAAAAACCACCGCAAATTAAAACTATTTAGATAATACGTAGCCACGATGAATGGACCGGAGCTGAGCGTCGTGTCCTCGCGTCGTGTTCGCATCAGGTGTCCCTTTCGACTTATTGTAATCGCAGGTGGAGAAGAAAGAGCATAACTGTATTGTCGAGTAATCTGCGCGAGTAAATAATTCGCCCTTATGGTTTTTTTGCTTTAACTCGTTGCATGTGTTTTGTTTATTGTTTTATGCACTTTGATATTCATATGGTATTGTGAGGTAAGCATAGATAAGCGGGCATACGCGTGTGCAGTACACGAGGATGCATTATGGTGATCTTTTGGAATAGTTTTGAGGCTCAAAGGACCATGAACTCTACGAGGTATGACTAATTCTTCAAAGTGACTAATTTTTGGTCAAATTTTTCTATTTGCCTGGGATAACACTTTTTTTTTGTCAAAGTTCTCAATTCGCCTGAGCAATGACATCAATTTTTTTTTATCAAACTTCCAAATTATTTCCTCAATTTTTGTCATTTTTTTTTGGTCAAATTTTTCAATTTGCCTGGCACAATATTTCTTTTTTGTCAAAGTTCCCAATTCGCCTGAACAATGACATAAATTTTTTTTATCAAACTTCTTAATTATTTCCCCAATTTTTCACATTTTTTTGGTCAAATTTCTCAATTTGACTACTTTTTGACATTTTATTGTTAAATTTCTTAATTTTCCTAAACACTAACATTTTCTGACAGTTTTTTCCGCTTGTTTAATTTTTGACTTGATTTTTTTTTGAATTTAATACTTGGCTTTGTTGACTTCTTTTTTTTTGCTGCTGAAATTCTTTAATTTAATTGATTTTTGATGTTTAGTTTCTCAACTTTCCCTAGACTAGATATTTTTTCATCAGAGTCCTTAATTTGTCTGAACGTTGATATTTTTCTGCGAAGCTTCCTGATTTTTGACATTTTCTGACAATACATTCATTTTTTTTTTTTTTTAGGTCTTTTCTGTTATTTTTGCCAACTTGCCCAATTTTTGTCAAAAATTCTTCAATGTGACTAATTTTACATTTTCTTATAAATTTTTCCAATTTGACTGATTTTTATTTCATTTTTTTTTGACTTTTCAGTTGGCTCAGGATTTGACACTTTTTTGCCAGGCTTCAATTATACCTACTGAAAATTGCCATTGATGTAGTGTCAGTTTTCTCGATTTGCCTAATTCTTAGCTTTTGTGGTCAAAGTTCTAAATTGTCCACTACATTTTGACATTTTTCATCAAATTTTCTAATTCGACTAATTTTTGACATTTTTTGTTCAATTCTTAAATTCACTTCAATATTGAGATTTTCTATCGTAGTTTTCTTAGCTTGTCCAAATTTTGACATTATTTTGTCAAACTTTAAAATTTTCCCAAGTTTTGGTATTTTGTTGTAAAAAAAATCGTATTTGAATCATTTTGACCTTTTTGTTTAATATCTCAATTTTCCTGAACAAAATGACAATTTTTTTTCCAACTTATTGTCGATTTTTTCAATTTGCTCAAAACTGAAAAAAAAAAATTCCAAACCCCCAATTTTTCAGTTAATCTGGTTTTTGATATTTTTGCGTTCAGTTATTCCATCCAATCAAATCTTGACATTTTTTGGTCATATATCATCATTTACTGGTTTGACCTCAATTTTTTAATTTTCTTGAGCTTTGACTTCGACATCATCTTAATTTCACCTAATCTGCTTACATTTTCTTCTATTCTCCAACAGCAAGAAAGGTACACTATACTTGGCAATAAACTACCGCTATTTTACTCTACTTATTCTTGGTTCGTTCTCGTTAACAAGGAAAATTCGTGCATTTATACTAAAGAAATGTAAAGACCACTAAAAGTTTTATTTACCATTAAACCTGGCACAGATTGTCGAGTAAAAAATTTAACGATTGTACAGGACTTGAAAAATAGAGAGAGCGAGTGAGAGGCGTACTATTTATGTAAATATTTCTCGATTCTAACCCATCATAACGCCTCGATGCATATACTAAGATGAGGAATCGAGCGCAAGTACATTAAAAATAGACGATTTCCCCCTTTTTTTTTATTCGCACTTTGTATATTAGTATGAATATACAGGAGCAAAGTCGGATCTAACAACTTGAGACACACACGTATGGGAAAAAAAATACACAAACACGATACGCGACAATAGCAAAGGTCAACGGCGATTAATAATTTAATCAATGGTCACGGTGTTAAGAGAGAGGATTTTATTTAGCCATGTATTTATTATACGCGTCGCCGTCGACGATCGAGTCTCCGATTATATGGTACTACAGTTGCGTGTTAAATTACTATATCAGCGGTCTTATAAGATTCCGAAAGTTGTCCGACGCATAATTACCGCTAAAACCGGTTTGCCGACTCAAAGATCTGGCTAAATTACCGAGCGTACCTGTAGGAAGACCTACAAAGTATATCACCGCGAACTGACAACGACGACAGTTTCCAGCCTCTGGAATAATTCTGCGTGTACAAATAAACCGCGCAGAGAGAGGCTGGCCAAATGCACAGAGGTCACAACTGAATTTGTATTTGTACTCGGATATGCTAACGGAACGAGTCGCGCCGCCGGTGCCGCAGTAAATTACCCCCAAATAACCAGAAATGATGCGAATGAAACGACACAACAGTACAATGATCGAAGCAGAAGCGTGCGAATTATTTCATCGCAAGCCTTAGCAACTAAACTAGATCAATAGGGTATGCCAAATGATACTCGTACAAATAGAAAAGGAAGCAAGGACGTGTAGAAAAAATACGCTAGTTTTGAATTATCATTTTCCAGATACTCCTACAACGGGTCTCCTTTCTTTTTTACTCTTTCATTTTCTTATAGACAAATTTTTCGACTAAGTAAATAAATAAATACAGGGTATTAGAGTGGAACGACTTGTCGCGGAAATGTGAGAGGAAATATGTAATAATAAACATCATTTCGTACTTCGAGATGTACACATGACCAATTCCAACCACGTTTGAAAGCATTCGAAAATTTCTTAACGAAGGAAGGTCAAAAATGAATAAATTTTACAAGAAAATATAAAATACCAGGCAAACTGAGAAATTTTACCAAAAAATGTCAAAAAACCAGGCTAAGTTAGGAATTTTACCAAAAAATAATGCCCAAAAATTAGGCAAAATGAGGAATTTGACCAAAAAATAATGACCAAAAATTAGGCAACATAAGGAATTGGACGCAAAAAACCAGGCAAAATGAGGAATTTGACCAAAAAATAATGACCAAAAATTAGGCAACATGATGAATTGGATGCAAAAAACCAGGCAAAATGAGGAATTTGACTAAACAATGATGACCAAAAATTAGGCAAAATGAGGAATTGGATGCAAAAAAAATGTCAAAAAACCAGGCAAAATGAGGAATTCGTTTGAAAGTTGACAAAATAGCGCATCATTTCCCCCTCTACTTCTTCCTCCACAAAAACTAGCATTATAAACAAAATTTTTGGAAACGTGACACGAAGCTTTTCTCTGAAAAATTCGAACGAAAAACGAGAACGAATCTTCACTTTAATGAAACAGGCAATCAATTCATTTAACCAAAGCGAAGTTTTTTCGATGAATATCACAAGAGAACGAGATATGTGATTTTGTGTGTATTGTGTACGAACGCATGACACATATCAACACTTCATCGCATCAAGTGAAAAGCGTATTATAGCTTTAAATAAGGGTATACTGAGAAAAATTTTTTGATGCGAGCTTTTTCAACGCACGTGTGTAATTTTACTATTTTGAAGGGAAAAAAATGACACGGACGGGTAAAGGAGGAAAATGCGTACGAGTTGCGTGAACGGCATTTTCAAAAACTCAACTTCCTGCTAGGTATTTTCAATTTGGATGGAAAGTTTTTTTTTTTCCAGGTACTTTTCCTGCTATTTCTTTGACAAATACGAGAAAGCGCGTATTTGCGTTCAGTAAGAAAAAAGAAAATAACACCCTAGCCTAAAATATTAAAATAAAAATATCCAACACGTGAATATTTGAGATAAACGCTCGCTACGACAAAATGTATCGTCGACGATGAGCAACAAGGTAGTGTAATTGAGATAAACACGTAATGTGCGAGAAAAAAAATACCATTTTTGTAAAAGGAGTATTAACCACGTGTTATGATGGAGCGAATTTTCTCATTAGAATTGGAAATTTTTCCAAGCCAGCATCATCAGCACCCCTTGAAACACGCGTCTGGATTACGTAGTAATGAAAAATATTAACGACGTAGGGTTTTCCATGCTTTCATATTTTCAATATAATATTGACGATTAAAATACTACGGAACAAATTTTAACGCGTGTACGTAGTTTTTTTTTCGCCTTTCATGTTGTATTCTTTACTCCTTGCCATTCGGCAGCAACAATACCGTGGGCGTCCCGCAAGATTCGAGTTGCAAGCTTATAAAAGGCATGCAAATGTTGTAGGAGAAGCGAATAAATTTTCAAAGAAACCAAATTACCATTTGTTACGGTGGTGTTCGTTTTCAAACCTAAACGATAAACTTATTTTTCGCAATGTTTAGTTTAATGGAAGAATTACGTCATTGCGAAGTCAACGGATGATTTCGCTTCTCGTTCCATAATCCATTCTATTCCTTGGTTCTTTCGTTGCATTGCGTTCAGCGCAGCGTTTGCCTTCCTTGCTGTATTAAACTGAACCATCTGGGTGGTTTGATTTTCTTCATCTCTTTCCTTTATTTTTACCATCTTCGCGCGTATCTCTTTCACGTCGTACATGCTTTGTCTATAGGTACATTCAAATGTAGGTTGAGCAGAAGGTACTCGTCAATTGTGGATAGTAGGCTTATGCAGCCGTTGTCGCTGTTGTCCCTACTGGTGAAATGATGTCGCAAGCAGGAGCATTTTTTTTCATCACAAACGAGTTTACCTGCAAGTTGAATTAAACAAATTTCGAGTTTGAAATAGAGGTTTAGGTATTTCATCTAGCAAATATTTTTCACATAAATTTGTTTACTTTAAACAGTAAATTTTTCTAAAAAAAATTCTCGATTGGCCTAATTTGACATTTTTTTGGTCAAAAATCCTTGATTTGCCTGAACATTGTCATTTTCAATCAGCGGTCCTAATTTTTGACATTTTTCTACCAAATTTTCTCAGTTGACCTAATTGGACATTTTTCTTGTCACTATCCTCAATTTCACTAAACACTGTCATTTTTGCCAGTTCTCTCAGCTGGCCCAATACTTGACTATTTTAAAATTAAATTTCTCAATTTGTCTGAGCATGGACATTTTCAGCCAGTTCTCTCAGCTTTCCTCATTTTCGACATTTTTCTGTCAAATTATTTAGTCAGCCTTATTATTGACTTTTTTCTTGTCCAAGTTTTCAATTTACTGGAAAAAAGACATAAGATACGCTATCATATTTCTCAATTGATCTAATTTGACATTTTTTCATCAGAATTCTCAATTCGCCTGAACGTTGAAAATTTTTGATCACTATTCTCAGCTTGACTAATTTTTGACGATTTTCTGTATGATTTCTAAATTTGCCTAATTTGCCATTTTTTTCTGTTCATAAACTCTATTTTGACTTGAAATAGACTTTTTCAGTCAGTTTTATTAATTAATCAATTTTTGGCATTACTTGGGTTAACTTTCTCAATTTGCCTATATTGACATTTTTCAGCGTGTTTTCTCAACTAGCCTGATTTACGAAATTTTTTCTGTCTAATATTTCAACAATTTTTTGGTCAATATACTCAATTTTTAAGAAAATTGACATTTTTTCAGTAAAGTTTTCTTAGCTTCCATCATTTTTGACATTTTTTTTGTCAAACTTTTCATTTTGTCTGTTTTTTGACATTATTTTGTCCACGTTTTTAATTTACTTCAAAATTGAAATTTTTTCAACAGAATCCTTAAGTTGCCTGAACATTGACATTTTCAGTCAGTTTTCTCAGCTTGCCTAATTTTTAACAATTTTTTTGTCAAACTTTTCAACTCGCCTGGTTTTTGACATGGGCTTTTAATCAGTTTATTACAATATGTATTTTCTTGTAGGATTCTGTATCTTGGAACCTTGGCTGTAAATTGTTCAGTAGGTACAATCAATTATCATTATTTTTCTTTCAAGGACATCGAGACCCTTCGAAATTTTTTTTCTTCTTTTTAAAATCCCCATTGATCTTCAATCGAGAATATTTGGCATAAAACAATAGAACTTATCTGTGGCCTTTATCTATTCATTACCTACATGGCAATAGGTATTTTTGACAAACTTGTTAGATAATAAAAAGCAATTGCGTTTAAAAACTATAATTTAACGGTAATTTAAATGTAAAAATGTGTTACGTCATGCGCAAAGAAGTCGAAAGTACGACGAAATTGGATGATAAGACTGGCATACGCGTAGGTGGTTTATACTATCTCGGTACGCTTTGAATATATAAATAACTCGACTAACTATTGATATTGGGAATTTTGCCCTGAATGTTTGGCTATATAAGTCGATGAGTGCCTGATGCGACTCACACACGGAACACATCAATAAACATCACACTATACGAGCCTACGAGACTTGATTCATTGACAAAGAGCATTTTAAGCTGTAAAACAAAGTGAACAAAAAAGATACGCAAAGTTGGACGAAATAATTATAAAAAGGAACGTGGTTTATTTCAGCGCTCGTGTCATCGATTACACAGAAAGCTCGATTTTGAAAAAACACCCGTAATATTAAAATATACAAAGTAGAAAACGTGCTGTAAGACCCTTACAAAACCCACCGTCTGATACGTTTTTCTGCTGGCTTTGGCCACGCCGAAAGGTCACACGTGTTGAAATTTTTCTACAAATTCAACGTTTTCATTTTTTTAACACTGACGAAGTTAATATAGCGGTGATGATCTCTATGTGTGCAGTGCAAAGCGGTATTTACGAACACTCGAAAAAGATTACAGTGATTACAAGGTCAATAGGCGGAACTGTATGTGGAAATGTAAACATATGTAGTAGCGGATCCGTACTCCTCTTTATACGGTTCTTTTTTTACCGAACACCGCACGGTGTCAGGCATCGTTTGACGCGAAACTTGCAAGGGGGCTGTCGACGATGACGACCAAAAGGTGTCGAAATATCGTTTTCAAATTCGATGACGTAGCTGCGAATTCTGCGAGAGCACGAGTTGACGCAAATTAGCAATATTGAGAACTCCTTACGACGCGTATAGATAATTTTTAATTTTAATTTCGTGATGTAATTTATCTAATCGTCTCTACTGATAACGTCTTATCAAAGATGACTACAGCGGGACTAATGTTGCGTTAACCAGTAATTTTTTCCTATCACAATGGCGAATTCGCTGCTGCAAATATGTGTGAGGTGCAGTGAGGTTTCCATCAGGTGTCTCGTACTCGTACAATATTTATTTTAGAAGGTTACCGACGATAGGGAAATCTGACGAGGACATAAGATCGCCTCGCAACGTTGACAAATTATCCAACAGGTTAATTGATTAGCAGGGTACTAGCAGGGTGCTCTAGTTAACCCGGTGGTGATTATTTTTCCCATGGAATGAAACTCGCGAGGGTTTTTACGCGTAGCTAAAAATGTGTTCCAGTAAAATGGAGAATTTAACGAAACGAGGTTACGCCTTCGTGCAAATCTGGCAACGTGGCGGTTTAACGGATTGATATTCTTTCATTGTCCTTCGCGTATTTTTCTTATATACCGTACCACGATGGTGAAACTATCGAAGAGATATTTATCAGGTATGTACAAAAATGTCGGTCTCTTCTCTCATCAGATTACAGCAGGCACAAAGTGAAGAGGATGAAAAATTTTATTCAATTTTATCGCGTCATCGAAACACCAACAAATTATTTTTATTGACAGTTTTTCACCGAAAACAGAATGAAATCTGTATCATAAAAGACTTTGAATTCATTTGCAATCTATCAATTATCGCGAGGATGCGAAATTAAGAAGTGTCGTGTTCCCTTTCCCTTCCTACTTGCCTGATTACAAAATTGAGTGCATATGTCTTATATAGTAACGTTGTGAATCAGGATCACGACGTGGTAAAAAAATAAAAATAAAATAAGGAAGGTTTAAGAAAACAAACACATACAATGTAATTATGGTTAATCAATAAGATTTGATAACGTTTAAACACTGTAATTATTTTGTTTATTATCTCATCGCGTCGTTGGGGATATTATAATTAGCATTACATTGCGTAACTATGTAGGTATTCTTATTCAATTATGGTTACCAATTGGTTTACTAGAAGGTAAAATTAAGAATCATCGTATACAGAGAACTTTGAGAAAAACTATTTCAGAAATCAGGTAATTTAAAGACCCTTCCCACTTTACCTCAAAAAGGTCAAAATCTAGAGGTAAATAGGTGAAGTTCAACAAAAAATTCTCAAAACCAGGCAAACTAAGGAATTTGGGCAGTAAAATGTCAATAAGGCAATTTGGAAAAATTTTCCCAAAAAAATGTTAAAAGGCCAGGAACAAAACAATTGGAATAGGCAAATTGAAGAATTTGATGGAAAAAAAATCAAAACCAGACAAATTCAATTGGTAGAAAGAATTTGTACTTATTAAGATGAAAAAATTAAAATAGGAAAATTGAGGAATTTGTTGAAATATAGAGCAATTGTCCAAAGTCAATAGAAAATGTTGAAATAGGTAGATAGGAAAATTGGGAATTGTTTGACAAAGAAATTACCAAAATCAAAAAAATTGAGCAAGTTAACCAAAGAAATTCCAAAACCAGGCAAGTTAAGAAATTTTACGAAAAAAAAATCAGGGAGAAATAAAGGAATTTGAAAAAAAAAAGGACATATGACAAGACAAGACAGAATATTTACCAAATCTAGAGAGTCAAATTGAAGAAATATTACCAATATTAGGCAAACTAAGAAATTTGAGAAAAAAAATCATCAGATGAGAGTAAATTAGAAAATTCTATAATAAGTAAAAATAAAAAAATAAATAAAAATAAAAATAGGCAAATTGAAAAATATTTGTAAAGAAGATCAAAAATCATACAAATCTAAAGAAATTGACAGAAAATATCAAAAATTAAGTGAATTGGAAAATGCGACCAAAAAAATGTCAAAAACAGGCAACCTAAGAAATTTTAAAAAACAACACACGAGAAATAGACCAAAAGGAAACAGAAAATGAAATGAGAAAATATTGTCAAACACAAAAAGAAATAAGACATTTGACATAAAATATTAAAGCAGAGAAATTAGAGAAGTTGATGGAGGGAAAGTCAAAACGTATGCAAATTGTGAAATGTGACCAAAAAAAAAAAATCAAAAATCAGACAAAAAGAAAATTTTAATCTGTAGGTAAATGTCAAAAATTAGGCAAATTGGAAACTGTGACCAAAAAAAATGTATAAAATCAGAAAATTGTGACCAAAAAAAAAGGTCAAAAATCGGACAAACACAAAAACTTAACAAAAAAATGTCAAAAATTAGGCAATTTGGAAAATAAGGAAATGGAAAATGAAATACTTAAGAAAATATTGTCAAACATCGGGAAAACTAAGGCATTTCACATAAAATAATAAAGTACGAAAATTGGAAAATTTGACGGGAAAAAAAGTCAAAGAGAAAGCAAGTTGACAATGTGGCAAAAAAAAAGTCAAAAATTAGGCAAATGGGAAAATGTGACCAAACAATGTAAAAAATCAGACAAACTAAGGTCTTTGACCAAAAAATATAAAAAATCAGACAAACTAAAGTCTTTGACAAAAAATGAAAAAAATTGGGTAAATGGGAAAATGTGACCAAAAAAATGAAAAAATCAGACAAAATAAAGGATTTGACAAAAAAATGTCAAAAATTAGACAAATTAGAAAATGTGAACAAAAATGTAAAATATCAGACAAACTAAGGCCTTTGACAAAAAATGACAAAAATTAGGCAAATGGGGAAATGTGACCAAAAAAAATAAAAAAACGAACAAACCAAGGTCTTTGACAAAAAAATGTCAAAAATTTGGGAAATGGGAAAATGTTATCAAAAAATGAAAAAATCAGACAAATTAAGGCCTTTGACAAAGAAATTACAAAAATTAGGCAAATTGGAAAATGTGACAAAAAAAAATTAAAAATTAGGCAAATCGGAAAATGTGACCAAAAAAATGAAAAAATCAGACAAAGGCCTTTGACAGAAAGATGTTAAACAAGTAGGCTTCTAAAAGAAGTTAACAAGTCGATTGAAATTTCTCTCAGCCCACTGAGTGACTGAGATGATTTTTTTGAAATCACACTTTCAAATAAATCCCTTCATTTATCTAAATTAGCTAAATTTCATCATTGTATTCAATCAAATGAATTCCTTCTAAAGTAATATATGTACCTAGATTCCTTCATTCGACATTTGAGACACTTTGATGAATCTAATCTTAATTTCAATCAAAATTCAGGACACCCTGTATAAAGCTACGCATTCACAAAATGCAATACACTTATCCAAATTAACGTCGTCATAAAACACATACACAAAACCATATATCAACCTAGGCACTTCAACGTATACATAAGTAAACCAGTAGGAAAAACCCTACTATGCATTTACTCGTATAATTCATTGATGACGACACGACAGGCATAGCTTATCACATCGCATTGTATTGGGTAAGTCTATTAAGTACACAGATAAGCGTGTGCAAATTACCCCTCCACCCAGCTGGTATTTTGTCCCCTACTGAAATGCTTTTTTCGTTCGCGATAATTACACGTACTAATTTACCATAATGAATAATATTTCTAACGCTTAAAACTGACCATTAGCAACACCTTGCAATTACGTGGTACTAATTTGGCAAGTGTTTCGTTTTTTATGATCTTTACAATATACTGCTGTCCCGCTGCATTGCAGACTCCTCCTGGAAATGCAAATATTTTTTTAGCTCATCTTCGTGCGTACACGCGGAGTCGCGGACTTGGACTATTTCCGGAATGCACGCAATTTATCATTTCGTCGTAGTAATTACCCATAAGCAAATATATCGATTGGTATAAAATTTCGTAAGGTCGACCTAGAGCTTTCTCTATGTATAATACTATTCGTGACGTATTCGAATGTTGTGAATGCCCTTCTGTACGTATTTGTTTTTTTTTTCACGTGTTTCTCTTTCTCTTTCTCGCATAATTTTGCTAGTGTGTGTGCCTGTGCTCGACGTACTCGTACGTAAACAGTATACCGTAGATGGAAAGTACCTACGTACGATTCAAGCTCTTCAATGACGTCACTTGGAGCGATGACGATGTTGACGTCGAAAAGTTTAATTGATAAAAAACGAGCGAGTCCACGTCGGAAAAAATTCTTCACTGCGCGTCTCATGTCTCATATGTCATATCCGGGACCGAGGAAATTCCTCATTATCGCCAATCTGGTATTACATTACACTTAGGTAAGGTAGATACACTGTGCACACAAAAAGAATGAATAAATTCGCGATTCGCGAAAATATTTTTCTCTTCTGGCGTCGTCTCTTCTCTTTGCCGCACATCGCCGAGCGAGTATTAAACTTTCCTTATACAGCCTTTTCGAATTTTCCTACTTCTTTGTTTTGTCAAGCACTACGCAATGCACACAGTGTTGCCGTAATATCGATTACGAAATAAATTATTGTGTCATAACGTTGGTGTAGATGTCGATACGTACAGCAGTGCTTTTGAGATTGTAATTCGAATCACGGACTGTTGAGTCGTTTTCACAGAGAATATGGTCCCTTTCGAGGATCAAAAAAATCAAACCAATTCCGATATTAAGCTGGATATTTTTAAATAATTCTTTTGCCGAAAGAGCAATACTTTCAGAAGAAAATGTCTTTATACGTTTTTTTTTTTTTTTTTTTTGAGTTGGTACTCGGTAGAACACGAATATAAAACACTCGTGACGTTGAATGGTTTTTTTTAAAAAGTAGGCTTCTTCTGAAAACTCAAAATATAGCAACAGATGGAGGGGAAAAGGTCTTATGCTGTATTTGGCATCAACTAGGAAATTTCCATGACGCGATTTTTCAACTGGATTGGACTCTTCTCCACATCGAAGGGGGTAGTTAAGAGGATATTCGAATAAAATTCAAAAGTCGAAATTCACTGGAAGATTTGAATTGTGAATCAGAAGAAGATAAATGAGCACATGAAGAAATATAATTTTTTTTTATAGGTATTCAAAATATTGAAATGATTAAAATTGATCATTTCATCCAATTCATCACGAGTGACTCCCAATCGGCGTTCAAGTGGTGCCCAACGTGGGGCGCAGAACTTGAACAATCAGACTTTTGTAATTTATTTATAAAATTTAAAAAATCAGTTGAAATAAATAAATCTGTTATTTTAACTGCTCAGAGTGAGTGATTCTCAAATTAGACATGAATGGTACCCAACGTAGGAAAATTGATTTTTTTTTTTAAGACTAAAAATCTTCAATAATTCAACTAAAATCTGAAAAATAGATTGGAATTATTAAAGTAGATAATTTCAAATAAATCTGCTATTTCAATTATTTACAATGAGTGATTCGAAATTTGGACTCGAATGGTGCCCAAAATGGGGAAAATTATTTTTTTTTCGATTCTGAATTTAAAATAATTATTTTTCTGAAATCTGAAAAATAGAACTAAATTATTAAAATAGACAATCTCACAAATTTTCAATCAGTGATTTTCAATTTTGGCTTCAGTGGAGCTCAACATGGGGTGTAGAAATTAAACGATGGAATTTTTCTGGATTTATACGAATTAATTTTTTTCTAAAATTTTAAAAATTGGTTGAAATTAATAAAATCTGCTATTTCAATTATTTACAATGAGTGATTCGAAATTTGGATTCGATTGGTGCTCAAAATGGCGTAAAATTAAATTTCATCGATTCTGAATTTTAAAAAAATATTTTTCTG
>FIZV01024036.1:0-13756 GCA_900050545.1 Trionymus perrisii | reverse complement strand
CAGGCAGCCACCCCTCTCGCTGTTTGACCGTCCCCTGGACCCGCCGTCGCCACTCCGCGGGCGTCTGTGAGCCTGAGATCGCTCCTGTTCGGCTCCTCTATCACTGTGACGCCGAGTTGGCGTCCGCCTCCTCGGACTGCGGGCAGCCTCACGAGCTCGCAACGGTCTCTCCTCTCTTCTATCCTGTCGCGTGTCTCTAGGTGGGCTATACGATGGCGAATATGACGGAGAATTCACCGGACGGCTGCGGTGTCCGGAGTGGCTCCCCCCGGCCTGCGCCTCCTGTCTTGATGGCTGCGTCGGCGTCTTGAATACATCATCTTCTGTATCTGTGGCCGCCGCACACTGCAACTGCGGCATGTTGATCGGTGCCTGTGTTGCTGTAGCTCCGGACTGAACTCTTAACAGCGGCGATATGCCACTATCCACTAGTCCGGGCATCGGTGGAATTCCTGGTGGGCCACTCACCGCCGGAATAGACTGAGCCTGCCCACTTGCATCTGAAGTTGGCACCATGTATGGCCACGGCACGCCGGGCGCTGCCGTGTGGCACTGCGGCATTTGCTGCACCAAGAGAAGCGCCTGCTGTAACTGAGCCTCCGACACTGTATGTCTGACCGGTGGCGGTCCAGGGCTAGCTGTTAGGTCGATAGGGGAGCCAGGCACATTATCAGAAATCATCCTTTCTAATCGCTTCTCAACCGACTCTTGACGACTCCCCACAGCTCCACGACGCTCCAGAAACCCGGCTGGTCTCGCTGATACGACCGCCACCTTCGGCTTTTCCTTCCTATTCTTGCTTCCAGAACGCATCGCACTCACTCCTGCCGCATCTATAGCCCTCCGAACAGTCTTCTGTGCCCTATTGACCAGCATGTCCGGTGGCCCCGGCGGCATCGACAACTGCCGCATCTCCATATCTGTTAACGGTTCAATTTCCATCGGTATTTCGCTGTGAGACGGAAGCGGCGGCGGCGGCGGCGGCGTGCACTCCTCCATTCGTGCCGCACTGACCTGCGGCGCACCCTGTAGAAGATCTGGCGGAGCACCGGTGTCCTGCCGCTCCGGCAGCCGGCCGTATGCGGCATTCAGCAACTCTGGATTATTTACCTCGACAGTCGTAACCAGCCTCCTATAATCACGCCGCCACGCAACGGCCGCAGCGGTCTCCCGTGACAACTTCGCCGCCATATCCCGAATTTTTACCTCAGCATTCGCTAACTCCGTTCGTGCTACCAGGGCCTCCGCCCTCGCCAGCTCGGTTTCGTGCGCGAGTCCGCGCATCCGTGACTCTGTGTCGCCGACTACGGCCTCCAGTGTCACCTGCATCGTCCGCATGAATATCGCATGTGCCTTTCCCGGTGTCAGTTCGCTGAAACACGCCTCGTCGCGGCACTCCCGGCCAATCAATTCGACCTCCGGATCCCCAGCCTCAGTGCTCGCCGCCACAAAGCACGCCGCATGATACACATGACCGCACGGGATCGCGGCCGCAAGTCCGGTGCCCTCGGGACCCTCAATCGGTGGCGCCTGCATGAGAGGGCGCTTACACGCGGCACACAACGGCACCGCAACGGACGCCATTGCACCTACTGAACTTGTCGGCACGTCTCGCAACACCTAGGCCAAATAAAACTACGCAAACACAAACAAAAAGCAAAAATTGCACGAAAATATCTACACCGGATGCAAGCGAGTCCGCTCACAGTAGCTACCTGTACCTAAATAAAATAAAATTGCGTATACACGAACGAAATATATATAGTTCACTCGTATCAGAATGGTTCAATATCGAGAGTGAGCACGAAATCCAATACTCGATCTAAGCAAGTCTGCTCGCTACGGCCACGCGTATCTAAATTCAGGCAAAATCAAACATTCACGTATGAAATACCTAGCACCACAAACCTGCACAAAATACAATAATGCAAAAACATACCAATTAAACATTACCACAACCAAATGCAAAACACCGGCGAAAATATAATCCGGCAGGGGACACAAAACGCAAACACCAGACCCGAGCGAACACGCCCGCAACGGCCACTCGCCTCCAAATCGACCAAAATCACACGAATGCGTGTGATATGCAGATAACCAAATTCGAGAATTAGCACAAATGCCGAAAATAAGTATAAAACATAAATCGTACGAAAACTTCGCGAAATCAATTACACAAAATTAGCGCAAAAGCCGGACGTCATACACATTCCACAATGAACAAACTAGAAGTGATTCGCCCTCGCCAAAACCTGCACACGCAGAAGCTCGGCTACGCAATGCCTACCCCTCTCCGCCCTCGGCTCAAGAGATAAGACGACGCAACGAACCAATCTACTTCGACGCACAAATGCAACACGTTCGGTCGGCCCGTTGTATCTCGGCACGATTCCTTGCGATAAGGAAATGCGACTCGCATTTACCCATCATACATACTGGTGCGGTGAGCGGTGCGGCGACCATCGAAGTTTTCTCCGATGTACCGCAAATATTTTCACCACATCTTGCGCGATTATTTCTCCAATCCGAATAAACGGAACGCCAACTGGGTGGACGCGGTGCGGGTGTCTTCCAAGTACAATTTTCCCCTCGTGTCCCGCAAATAATTACACCACCACTAACCCAAACTGATTACACGGAACGTCAACTGGGTGGGTTTTTCCTTTTTTTTACCAACGAGTAACCATCATTGCTTTTCATCTACGCACTAGATGCTCCTTTTTTGAACTCGACTCCGATTTCAGAGTGACTTTGAGAACATTCGGCCACGAAAATTATCATTTTACAATTTCGTCGTATTTATATAATGAACATAAATTTCGCCACTCGAAACCAACTAAGTAGGTACCTACTTGCGTTACTCACATAATTTATGGAGCCGAATTAGGTAGATTTGTGGTCGGTTTGCGGGGTCTTCCCCGTCCTCTCCTCTTTTGAGGTGGCTCTAACGTAGTCTCTGTCGTCTCGTTATCATAATTCTCAACATCGGTACTTGTAGACGGGGTAGGTTCTTTCTCAGCGGTCCGCTTGGCATACCTATCTTCTCGCAACGCATTCGCTACTTCCCTTGCAACATTTTTAGACGACTTCTGCGACACCGACCTCTGCGAAGCCATCGGCACCTGAGTTTTTAAATTTTGATCTTCGTCGATTTGCGCTGTCAGGTATTCCCTAATTTTTTCCTCGATGGTCTTGCTATCGAATTTCGACCGAAGGTATAGTTGATTACGTAGATCTTGAAGTTGCTGTTGAGACAAAAATAACGTAATTTGTCTCACGTTAACCGTACGTTGTTCCTTTTCATCATCCGTAGCCTCTACTAAGTAGCAATTTGGCGCTACTTGTTTTACGACGATGTACGGTCCGTACCTTTTTGGATATAATTTTCCAGAAGTACCCTTATCGTAAGATGAAAGTTTGTGGTCCGTAATCAGCACCATGTCACCCTCAGACAGCAATATAGGGTCTCCGTGTAATTTATTGAATGCGTATTCGTCTCGAATACGTTGCAGCCTTCGCCGCTCTCGAATATATCGCTCGGTCACCTGACGATCGTTCATCTCTTCAACCTTTTTTAGAACAGTGTCCTCCGTATACACGGATTTCTTCGCAAGGCTATCGGCCACGATATTCGTAAATTCGTGCTTACGTGCGTAAACATGACGAATCTCAATCGACGAAAATTTTTTCATAAGGGTTAAAATTTCTTGAAATAGTTCCTTATGAGCGACAGGTTTATTCCGGCTATTTTTCCACTTGTTGGTCTCCCAAATCTTAACGGTATTGTTCAGCGCCTTCGTTACATAATTTGAATCAGTGAATAATTTCAATTTCTTGATCTCGTTGAACGACATGACTTCCATGGCCACCTTAACCGCCATGAGCTCCGCCAGATTATTGGAATTGGGGTATTTTTCGTGCTGAATCCGTTCGGATATGTTATTTTCCGATTCCGGTGAGAAACAAATACCTATACCGGCGCATGCGCCGTCTTTTCCATTCCGCGAACACGCGCCATCAGCTGTCACACGAACGTAACCGTCTCGGTCGCGTATCAAATCTTCCTCACTCAGTTTCTGAGTGAGTAAAGCCGCCGATGTCGTAGATACGATGTTACTACGATTTTCTTTTTCTTGCAGCTTCTTCAATTCGTACCGGAAATTAAAGGTGTTATTTTTCCCAGGTAATTTTGATGCCAATTCGTCCAAAATGCCCCAGGCCTCGTTTGGTTTAATTCCAAACGGCGTTGGCGTATTATTAATTTCGCTCTCTATGTCAGCAACGTAATTATGCCATCCATGGTGCGAACGGTGTGGGTCAAAAGTATCGTTGATCTTGATTCGCAGTTTGTCGCCTATCATCCGCATCGTCCTTTCAACCAATGACGATTGAGGGTTGTAACAGGTGGTATGGCCAACCCTGATTCCGTGAGATTCTAACATAATTTTCCAGTGGTCGCTCGTAAATTGCGTCCCATTATCGGTGATCACTTTCTTAATCTTGATGCTATAGCTCTCGATGTTTTTTACAATCTCTTCCATGCTCTCCGTCACCGTTGTCTTTCTTATGTCGTGTAATGGTCTGATCCAAACGCGTGACGTAAATACGTCTTTGGCTACAAGAAGGTATTTCGGCTCATCTTCACGACTGCTCACTGGTCCAAATAAATCCGCGGAGACGATTTCGCCCATCGAGTATGCCTCAACTTGAGCATATTCCAAGACTTTGCGCATCGCATAATTTTTATTGACCTTGCAGATTATGCACGCGCCACATATCTCGCGAATACACCTCAATGAACCGGGAAAGAAATACATTCGGCGAAAAATGGTCTCCAATTTCGCCGCTCCGGCGTGTCCATAGACGTCGTGTAAATAGTCTACGGTGTCACGAAACAGCTCTGTAGTCATACATGGCACAATGTGTCCGTTTTCGAACACACGGTACAGCGTTGGACGCCCTTCGGCGTCGTTTTCGATACGAAACTTTTTCTTTTTTAGCTGCTGCTGGACCATTTTCCTCCTATCATTGTCGGGTACCTCCGCCTCGATTATTTTTCTGATTCCAATACAGGCTGCGTCCTCGCTCTGTGATATTGCGATATTTTGAAGGCTCTCGAGTAGCTCGTCCACGTAGCATTTCGCGAATTTGACCGACAATGGCTGCAAACTGGTCCACTGGATGGATTTTAATGTTAGCTCGGGAGCCTGAACTTGAAATAATTTCTTCTTCTTGGACCGAAGATCGTAAACCAAATCGTAGCTGTTCAATTCCGTAATCCATCCGGCCGCCTTACGGTGAGTCTGCATCAAAGTCGTGAATTTATTAACAATTGACCGCAAATCCGACCGAACATGAACGGTACGTCCATGTAGCCACATCTGCAGTCTGTTGACAGCTGTCACCAGGGCCTGCATCTCGCGATCGATTAACGTGTACTTTTTCTGGTGAGGTTTGAACGCATAACTCGTGAACATAACTACGCAGTCCTCTCCATCGATGGTCTGGTACAGCACCGCGTTCATTGCGTCTTCCGACGCCTGGGTCTCCAGGTAGAGGTCGTGCCCCTTCTGAGGTGGCATCAGCTTGAACTTTGCCTTGTACGCTTCGTACAGTTTGTAAAATGCACTTTCCTGGTCTTCTCCCCATATGAACGGTACATCCTTCTCGGTTAACTTGTAGATAGGCGCCAAGATTTGTCCGTATTCGGGTATAAAACGTTTGTATAATCCGGTCAACCCGACCAGTGTTTGGATATCTTTTACCGTTTTCAATCTAAATTTACCGTTCTTCGTGTTCTTGTTCTTGAATTCCTCGAATTTCTGGATCTTTTTATCCTGCTTTCCGATCTCATTATGTCCTATCGTGTAACCGAGGTGCTCAGTTGTTTCCTTAAATAGGTTAGTTTTTGCTGGATTTAGTCTTAGTCCAAATTTTCTAATCCGTTCAAAAATTCCTATCAGCTTGTTGACTGCCTCCTCGAATGTAGCCGCGGCGACCGACACATCATCCACGAACTTAGAAATTCCTTCTTCGTCCTCAATCACACTGTTTATCATCTCGATGAACTCTGAGGACGCCGTTTTTACCCCATATGGTAAGCGACAAAATTCGTATACCTGGCCATCAATCTGGAAGGCAGTGTACTGGCGAGACTCCTCGTCCAGTATCAACTGCCAAAATCCAGCGACGAAATCCAAGGTACTCACAAATTTGATGTTGGGATTGCTGAAAATTAATCCTTCTATCGGCGGTGGCTCCGTACTTTGATTTTTTAGCCATTCATTTAGCTCGAATGCGGCTAAACACAGACGAATGTCCCCGTTGCTTTTCACAACCGGTGCGGTTGTGTTTATATACGTCGATTTCGACGGACGAATGATATTGAGAGCGAGCATCACCTTAATCGCTTTGCGAATGGCTGGAAGTAGTTTTTTGGAAGGTCTGAATTTTTCTCCTTTCCATTTCTTCTTATGGCCTTCTCCTTTTACAAATTCAAACTTGACCGTGCGTCCGGTGTAAGTACCTGGGTATCGGCTGAAAATATCCGAAAACGACGACAACGCTTTGAAGGCCCATTCGGACTGCGCTTCAGTAATACGACCTCCTTTGACAGCCTCCTGTAGATCTCGAATCAGCCTCTTTCTGAACAAAAGTGGACCGTTATCTCTGTCCTCAGGATCTAGCGTAGCCCAATGCATCGTCTTGGTGTTTTTTACTAGGTGTTTAGTCGTTTCGTGTTCGAAATCTTCCTCCGTATCGCATCTGAATACAGCCATGTCTTGAAATTGTTCTGGCTTCAGAAATTCCAATTTTACCCTACGTTTCTCGCCCTTCGGCTGGATGTAAGCAACCTCTTCCTGTATCATTGGCTGTATATTCAGAATACGCATCGATAATCTCCCGATAATACATGTCTGTTGAGTACTCTCGATGACGTAAAATGGTACCTTCACATCGATGTCACCCAAGCATAGTGTCACTTGAACCATATTCGCTTCTGTATTGATAAGTTTATTATCTGCCAGCTTCAATTTTACAGGTCTTCTTAGTCGAATGTATCGGATATATTTACTATGGTTCTTCATCCATGCGTCTGCCGTCGCTCTTGAAATGACATTAGGCAGTGCCCCTGTATCAAGTTGCGCAGCGTATACGCCGTCGCCCACCTTGACAGGCACCACACATGTGGTATCCTCAGTTGTTTCATTGACAATCTGTTCCTGGACCACTTGGTCATGAATCTGCTGCGGTTCGCAGCTCGCGTTGTCTATGGTTTCCACAGCGTTCAATGTTGGTTTCTTCAGTATAGTCACCTTCTTTACATCGACCGTTTTCGGTTTACTGGTTTGATCAGCTTCCAGAACTTTAGACGTTTTCGTCTTAGTTACATTTTCTAGAGCTTTTTCCTGATGAAGCGGAGTTTTCTCCTTTTCCCCCACCCTTTTCGTCAGCTGAGGTCGAAATAGTTCCTTTTCTTCGAATAAAATCTTGAGCGAACCGGCTGCTTTACGTTTTTTCACTTTATTCTTATATGCTTCCATTTCTTTTTCAAGAATCAGTTTTACGCTGCTGTAGCAATTCATTTTTATGCTGTAACGCTGAGTCACTTTCGAAAACGTGAATTTTTCTTCCAACGGTATTAGCATTGACTTGTCATCCGCGGCAGGACGGTGATATTCTTCGCCGTTCGTAGATTTGGCAGTTTCACACTTTAGGAATGACATTGCCGGTTTTTTCCATATAGCGATACGCGTATCTCCAGAGAATCTGGACATCATCCTTCTGTATGTTATGTAACGGTGAAGCCCGACTCCAGGCTCTCCAGTCGCACGAGGTTTTATTATAGGAAAAATGATGACTATCTCCGTAGCACCTCTGGTACATAGCAGCTCAAGAATCTTGATCATGTCAGCATAGATCGCCTGATAAGGTTTTTTCGAATGGTTTATTTCGACTTGGCCCATGGATAGAATGAACTTCTTCTTGCTGAATTTTGCATTTTTGACAGCTTCGTACAGTTCACTCAGTGATATCTGGTCACGTAAATAGGGCATTTTAACACGATTACCTTGCTCGTTCAAGGCTGTTAAATGGCATAGGCCATCGCCTATGAATTGGTATTCTTCGAATGGTGACGTTGGGGCTGACGATTGGCGAGGAGTTTGCCCATCTTGATTCGAGTTTTCATTTTTTACTCCTCGCCTTCCCCGTTTCCCGGGGAAGACGGCTCTGCTTTTTCCTCAGTGTTCGAAACCGTCGACGTATTCGGTGACTGCTCCGGAGTTTTCTCCGGCAACGTTTCGTCATCTATTTCAGCAGTTGTTGCTTTCACTTCCGGTATTTTTGGCTTCTTGAACGTCGATTTACGAGCGTCCTCGTTCTTTTTGTAATCTTCAGACTTTTTTATATAAGGTTTCTTGGTAGTTTTATCACCGTAGTCCTTATAAGAGAATCTAGTTTCGCCAGACGATCTGCCCTCAGCCTTATTCGTGCCCATGGTGAATCTCTTTGTTTCTTCTGCATCTTCTTCTATTTCCTCCAGTTCCTGGAGTTTCTTCACCAAATTGTTCAGCGATTTTCTATCTTTCGCTGATATGCGAAAAAGACAGGCCATAGGAAGTTTTTTGTACACAGCCTCGACGATCTCATATTCCTGGATTTTTTCCACATGACGCAGCGTCTCGACCCATTTGAGTGTCTGCCTCATTACTTCGTGGATGTTTTCAGCGTGCATTGCTTGGGTCCTAAAATGTCTCCACGTCAGGTCCTGTTGCGCTCGTGACCAGAATTTGTTGAAGAACGCTTTACGAACATCGGCAAACTGATTTTTGCTTCGCATGTGATTTCTCCATGTCGTTGCCCCTTTTATCTCGACTAGGCTGCGAAAAATTGCACACTTGTATGCTTCCTCTATCTGAACACCGACCAAATTTGATTCAAACATCTCCACGAATGCGTGGGGATGGAATTTTTCGTCGTCATTGAATACAATGCCCATCGCCTTGAATGCTTCCACCGTTACTGGCATTGTCTTTACTTTGGTGAAGCTACCCCCGTAGCTAGGCCGACTTTTTAATGCGGAGACATCTCCAGCCAGTTCCACTATTGCCTCAGCATTAACATCTATGATGCCGCGATTTTCATCCAATCTGTCTCGATTTTCTTTAATTTCGCCTAAGGTGCTCTGGATCGTGCTCACAAACCGCTGCTGAAACTCCTGCATCTCCTCTTCGTGATTCAAACGTATTTCTGCCACATCTTGGTTGATTACATCAGTCTTTTCTACTAACTGTTGAATAGCTGCTGTATTTGTGGCAATCGCGCTGATGTTTCGCTCAACATGGGCTTTTACCCTATCGATCGCCGTTGAGTGCTCTATCACCTTGCTGTGAGTTTTATCCAAACCCAGCTTCATTTCGTGGAGTTTCCCATCCTGGATTTTCAAGGATTTGTCGAGCCTCTTTCTTATCCGATCTATCGCACTTTCTGCGCCGGGATGTGGTGGGTCGGGCTTCCGTGCCTGTAGCGCTCTTTGGAGATTCTCCTTGCGCGATTCTTGGCGATTTTCTCTGCGATAATTTCGCATTTCGGCAGCTTTCTTTTGTTCATCGTCCGATGTGAATAACTCGTGAGTGCTCCACTCATTGTTTTCGTGATCGGTGATCGGACTCTGTATCTTCAGCTCTTCACGAGTCAGTGGCTTAATTATTTTACGAAAACCACCAGAAAATCTCCTTTCTTCAGGCTGCTGGCCAAACGCCCTATCTGACCAATCGTGCAGACGTTCGTCCGCCTTTTTCTCCTGCAGTTTGGCCCAAGGTTTGTAAATTTTTGCATCCTGCAAGATTTTATCGAACACATCTTTCGGCATATAGCCCTCGTTGCTGCCCTTCGCACCTGTCGAGACAACAGGCTTAGACGTATGCGTCGTTGTCTTTGTTTTGGCCGGATCAGTAGGTGATGTAGTGACAGGCACAGCGGTGTTAAAAGTCAATGGCTCAGTAGTGAGCGGCGTGTCCGGGGCAAATGCTGAACCAAACGCCGCAGTGAAAACCATGCCCGCCGCATCCGGCACCGCACGAGGCACCGGCGTCTCGGCAGTCGACGCAGACGACGTATCCGCCGCCGCGGCCGCATCCGGCCCCGTAACAGGAGCACACGTTGACAAAATTGGCTCTTCTGTTATCACCGACGTTGCATCGGTGACCACAGCAGTCGGAACTCCATTCGAATTGTTTTCAGGTACTTTATCCATATCGATGACCGGAGGAGAAATCGGAACACCGCCTTCCTTTCGACGTTTAAATATCTGGTTGATGTTTTGAGTAGCAAGTACACTCGCCTTACGTCTTGTACGCTGAATCGACTCAGCACTTGATGGACTTGACATACCTTGGTCAAGTTAGACGATGAAATACCCAAAGTACGAATGCGTACGCAAAAGGCAACGAGTACAGCTGAATATCGCCCACAGCCTATGCACGATACAGCAAACAATACACAAACGCGTATCCGAGCAATAATGACAATAAAATCAACTGCAATATTCTACAAGCTCAAGAGTACATTATTCGAATAATACCCGAGCGATAAGGCGAGCGATAAGGCGCCCGAATTTGCAGTTTGCCAACTATGCAACATGGACATGACAAAACGAGAACGACGCGACACGCATCCAATCTGTATGATATATACCATACACGTACGATTATACAGCCGAAGTAATTTTTTGTACACTCAAATCGAGTGCACAATTCGACCGGCCAGCGATTACGCTATAGTTGACTAATATTCAAGCGACTAACTGCTTGAAGTTTTTCTGCTTTGCAGCGAGAACACGATGAGCAAGTCCGGGTTGGCACGATAGCGATACGATACGCATCCAATCCGTACAATGTACGCAGCAATCGCTTTGCCTCACGTATCCGTGAAGACAAAAGGAATAAACGATACGATTCAACGTCGTTACGACGTGAACAACGTTACGTTGTCAAATTTATACACGTATAAAGCTGACGAAAGACCAAATTTGCCTGAAAACGCTACGAAAAATATTTTCTAATTAATTAATAAACATGTAGGGAATTTCTTCACCTACGAATCATATTTACCCAATAAACCAGCAGATCACATTTACTATGTCTAGGAATCACATTACCATTTTTTCCTGTTGTACAGGCACACGCATTGAAACGGGGTTTCGACGAGATGCTCCTTTTTGGAATTTTCGTCTTAAGAGCGGTACGCTCTTTCTTCCAACCGAAGTCGGCTTCGAAGATCAGCTCGCGATGCTGCAGATATCGCGGATGTCTTCTTTTTTCGATACGAAAACACGTGAACGTTTTCGATACGAAAACTTGTGAATAAAATGAAGACCTGGTTTCGGCACCAAATGTAGTGGGAATAATAATTAACGAACTTCTATATAGGGGTCCCGCGATTAAACACACGTACACAACACATTATCGTTTAAACACTTCATATATTCACGAGTTTGATTAATTACACATTAACGTCTTGGCTTAGCGATTACTTCATATTGAAACGTGGATTCACGGCCGACTACGGCGTCCACATGCGTGTAGCCGATCAAGCGTCAGCTCAGGGAATGATATTTTAGGCTCGTTGTACCACATACGTAGTACAACGGCTTATCTCCTGGCAGCGCAGTGTTACCACCAGGCAGGAGGGCCATAAGTCCCCATCACATATGCCCCCTCGGGGTTTGCCAAGAAGCAAGCCTCTTAGCGCCGCCCGAGGGAAAGCACGAGTAAAATGATGGGTAACTTAGGACAGGCACGAATACGACGCCATGGCCCTACCCACCTGCTGCCCCCTCGTATTTAATGAGGGCGGTGGTAACACCGGTTTTTGACGTGGCACCAGTAAATCAATCCGGCCCCCCAACCACACCATCGAGAACCAATCAAACGCACCGAACAGCGCGACGCCTCTATCAGAATCAACCTCAAGAGCGCCGCACTGAGGCACACCGACGGAACCGACAGCGGCCGGACAAGCAGAACCGGACCCGGCACTCCACGGAGGTCCGAAAACAATCAGGTAGATTAACATGACCAAAAAACATAGGGAACAATTTTGAAAAACAAAAACAATAAAAAGGGAAAAGCTGACCACCTCGAACCGACTCACGATGCGCGAGACGCACGCAGCGGCGAACGCAATACGCGATACGCGTATATAGATGATCCCGCTCAAAACATATGCGAGAATAGTATCAAAAAAAAATAAAAACCGCAGAAACTGCGTAACATAAATCAAACATAAAACAGTCACACAGCAAGAAATACATGAGAACAGGTTAAATATACAAAATGCACATACCCGCGTTCGGGAATTACCACGAAATATTTACAACTGCGAGTACACAGGGATGACATTATCATACCTGAGTAGAGTAAGTATCTAAAAACACGAGCCAAAAGTATCCAAACAAAGACCACCCACCTCGCTAATATATTACATGCTGGTGCGAAGGTGGGGAACGAAAGAGAAAGAAAAAGAAAAAAAAAATATATATATATATACATGTTTCACCCACCCTGTATATTAAGTACCAGGGTGGGTAACAAACGGTAGCGGTAACATGATATCGCCTTTACGCGATTCTCGGTAGTTAATAAAGTAAATCTCAAATAGGCACGCTGATCCGTCGACAATCCACAATGAACAAGTATTCATCAGCTTGTATGACACCGTCGACTCGCACTTCACGATATCACTCGAGTAAATTGCGACGGAATCTTTCTAAGTGAAGTCGCTACTATTAGGAAATAGAAAACAAAACCGATAAATAATCACCACCCGCTCAGTGTCAATGCACTGTAGCAGTGTGAGATAAACGCTGAAACGAAACATATTTAGACAACTTTATTCTATGAAATAGATACGTAACACAAAGCTCGTTGTCAACTTTGGTACTCTTATTTTACAACGATAGATGAAAATTATAACATGAAGATCGATTTGACGCGATACGCGTCTCCGCCAGATTTGGCCATCCTCCGCGAATACGCGTACTTCTCCTATCCTCTACTAATCTTCTTCTCGCATGATACTGAACAACTCGAACGCGAGCTGTCGCCCGAAATGCCTGCCTTCTGATGCTGACTGACGTAACCGCCCCGTCTGGTCGTAGGTTGGCGGACTGTACGTCGCAATTACGAGATTTAGCGCGCCGAGGTATCTATACCTAAGCCGATCCGGCACCCGCACCCCGCGAAACAAATCCTCGTAGCTTCTACGCAGGTCTTCCCGACGTGGAATCATCATAGGTGGAACGACAATCAGCTCGCGCGTTCCGCGCTCCGCTAGCGACTCTACCATCTCGCGCATGGCCATCCTCATGGTTTCAGCTGCTGTTCCGGCGACCAAGTCGGTACTGCCGACCGACAGTACCACTGCTCTTGGCATTTCCCGCGTCCTGTTGATGTACCTGCACAGCTCCAACATTGGGAATTCGTCTCTACAAAGGGCTCTTTCGCTGTACACATCGCCAGCATCCTGCGACTTCGCAATTGCCAGGCTCACCGCTTTCGCGGGTAGACCGTCGCCTACGACGCAGTATCTTCCGAGGAAGTACGCCGGCCTATCTCTGACACAGGCTCTTGCAAATCCAGAATAGGTCTTGTCGGTTACCACAAAAGGATACGCCTCTCTTACCGTCAGTAAGTGGTCCAGGCAGCCACCCCTCTCGCTGTTTGACCGTCCTCTGGACCCGCCGTCGCCACTC
>FIZV01024012.1:0-11716 GCA_900050545.1 Trionymus perrisii | reverse complement strand
CATATTTTAAAAAAATTTATATATCCCAAAGAATTATATACATTTTATTATTTTAAAATTTACCTTTTCTGCTTACCTACTTTATTTTATTTTTTTTTGTTTTCTCAACTATTCGTATAAAAAATTTTCAATACAAAGTCTATTTGCTGGCTCGTTTTGCATCAAAAAAAAAGAAGCGAAACATCGATTATCCGATCTTTCTTCAGCTAAATCAACTCGAATAATCGAGTTTCTACTGTAGCTTCATTCCCTCGTGTATATCGTCATTCGGAATATTCATCCGGAAAAGAATAGAATAAAGCCCTCGGAAGATTGAAATAAGAAAAAATTACGTCCACGTACATCGTACGTACAAAATACAAATACGATAAAAATATGGTACCAGGAATACTATCTCGCATGTAGTACGTACCTAGCTCTTTTTTGCTGGAATATCGCAATTTAAATATTCCGTCGAGATGTACTACGTACTCGTATCGTAGCTACGTTTGGTAAACTCGACTTGTACCCGGTATTAAAGTAGCGTAGATATAGTAGGTACTAGATACACGTAGTATGAGTATAAGGGCAGAGCGCACTCGCGGCAGACGAGTATGTACCTGAGCTTTCGAGAAATTAACCCGCGAATATGTGCTCGTACAAGCGATGTAATAATTTCGCAAAATGCTGACGGCTCGAGCCATCTAAAAACGCCCCCATTCGTGTAAACTTTTGAATACCACGAATATCGAGAGGGAAACACGGAGGGATACCTTCGGTGCATGGTTCACATTCGCAACGTTTTCCTCTACGATTCGTTCTTCGTTTTTTTTTAAATGTTAATTTGAAAATCCCCAACGTGCTTAAATATCGTTCCCACGAGCCTTGTCACACTCGCATTTACGTGTAGTGTTGTACGGTCTACACGATAGTGCACTCGTACTCCACGTACAGGGCTGAAGGGCGAAGGGTGCAGACCAAAGGGGTGGCTTGTACTACATACATGCTTACCATTAATGTACGATTACGTAGGTACATGTGTACGTAGATGTACCTCCACCTTCGTGTATATACAGCCCTAGCATCCTTGTTTCTTGTTTTTCTTCCTATTCCTTTTTTTTTTAATGCATTAAAAGAATTATTTATCGTTTGCAGACAAAAACACACGAGCAGGTTTTCCCCTTTGTGTGAAGGTGTGGTTGCGTGACCCAGTGCACTTTTTTGCTTTCATTTTTTCTCTCTCGTTCTGCCTCAATTTCATATAGGTAGGTACACACTTTGCAATATTTTTGGAAACATAAGAGAAGAGGTGGACCTCTTTTTTCAATGGAATATCAGTCAACGTCGTAACATTTTCATCGTCGGGTTAAAATTACATTATAAGAGTGAATTATGTAGCGGCAAGAATCTGTCTATACATGTGCATTGCCTTTTATACTACATGTTCGTATTATAATATGATGCGAAGATTTGGCTGCGCTGATTTAAATCAACGACCCTGCGCTGCGTATGTAATGTAATCGATTCGCGTATGCTTGAAGGGGTCTGCGTGATGATGGTGCTTTCAACGACGTGGAAAAGATTTCCACCGGATGGGACGACGAGTAGTGCAATAAATGCGTTACGTGAATGGATGGGTATGATTTAGAGGCCGTTTAGAGGTTTTTTGGGTGAGATTGAAGATGAGCACGAGTGCATGGGGTTTCAGGAGGTGTTTGATACGAGTTAAGGAAAGCGTTTGTCGTAGATTGGTGGCGAGGTTTGAAGGAAATCAAATGGGGTAGGTTGAGAATGGCTAAACAGAAGTGATGCAAAAATGTAAAAAAAAATCGCAGTATTTTTTTAGATATTTTTTATTACGAGATTTATGGGAAAATTCTTCGAATTACGTGTTGTTGTTTTTTTTTCAATTTTGCCACAATGCAACAATTTAAAGGGATTTTCCATTTTAATTCGATTCTTAAATCGACAAGATTTTATTATTTTACGAAATATTCGATTATAATAAAAATTCAGATTCAGCACAGATTTCGAAATTTTATAATTTTGGCACAATTCTTCGTATGTTTTCAATCTTCCATTTTGATGATATTTTCAATTTTTTAATTTTGTATAAAGAGAATAATCAGGTAAATAGAATGAATCTGCCCTTGGCTGAAATTTTCCAACTTTCAGCTAGAATTTGGTCCTTTTTGGACCCCCTACCCCACCACCACTCCACTCAGTGTGCCCAGAATGTAGGCTGGGAACCCAAAATCCCCTCGAAGACGACCAATGTGTCTAAAATCCGTGTCTGGATGCGTTTCAAGTCGATATTAGCCATATACTTTGATTTCGACAAAATTGAGAATTTTTTATTTTTTTCAAACTTTTCTTATAGGTACCAATATAATTTTCCAGTGAAAGTGGACAAAAAAAAATCGAGTTATATGTCTAATATCGACTTGAAACGTGTCTAGACATGAATTTTTAGGCACCCAGGTCGTCTGAACGTTTTTTTTTTTTTAGGTTCCCAAAATGGCTTCATTAAGGTACTTTAAAGAAAACTTGGAAAAAAATTAAGAAATTTGGTCGAAATTCTGGTTTATGGTGTATTTAAGTGTCTTCGATGATATATTGAATGGGAAAAATTTTTCGACTAAAAATAATCGTTTTAGGGGCTAAAAATGCTAGTTTTTCGCATTCTTTAAGGTCTTTTGCACCATTTTAAAAGTTATAAAAAAAAATAATTTATACTATAAATACGAGTACATCTTTCAAATTATGACAGGTCTAAACCAACGAGTAGATGTTGCTCTTTGAAATATTAAAACTCGTTTTTCAGTACGAAGGAACATGGGGAAAATTGAAAAAAAAAATCAAGAATGACCCTTGTATGATCTTCATCCCTGCAAATTTAAAAGAATTCAATTACGAAATACAGAATTCAAAATTTTTTAACAAAAACCCACATTTTGGGCACAATGAGTGAACTAGTGGTGAAGTAGGGAGCCATATTTTTACCAGCGAATTTTTAGACCACACAGTCCAACTTTCAGCAGAAAGCTCAAAAATCCTAGTGAAAGGCAAATCCATCCTTCTTACCTGGCTACCCCCTTTCAACTTGAAAAAATTTTCAATCTTGAAAAAATTGTTCTTTTTTTTGTTGCAAAATTCTTAATTCTGGCTCATTTTTAATTTTTAGATTTTGTGAAAATTCTTAATTTACTTGAATATTTCAATAGGTATCGACACAATTTTTTATTTTAGCCATGCAATAAATTTTTGCCCAAAGTGTTAATTTTAGCAAAATTTTAATTTCTAGGTTCGGGACCAATTTTAATTTGCTTAAATATTTCAACGTTGACAGAATTTTTTTTGGTGCAAATTTTCAATTTTGTACGTTTTTGACAAAATTGTCAATTTTGACACAATTTTCAATTTTCAAATTTTGAACAAAATTTTTTAATCCTATCACGATGTTCATTTTTTTTTGCATGATTTTTAATTCTAGCACAATTTTAATTTTAAAATAAAATTTCAATGTTGACACTTTCTTTATTTTAACTAGGTACCTACCTAATTCATGCATTTTGGTAAAAAAATTAATTTTGTACAATTTCGAAAAATATGTTATTTTTAACAGAATTTTTATTTTTTCAATTTTGCTTAAATTTCTATTTGTCAAAATAATAATAATTTCTAATTCTGACACACTTTCATTTCAAAACTTTTATAAAAATTTTAAGTTATTGAAAATTTTTACTATTGGTTCAATTATTCATTTTTGCTCATGTTGTAGTTCTGTATTGGTACATTATTTGTAAAATTTCCTATTTCTGCACAATTTTTAAATTTTTCCCAAATTTTAACATGCCAAAAAATTTCAATCTGGGCACGATTTCTTATTTTTGCCTATGTTTCAATTTCTGCACAATTTTTAATTTTTTTTTTAATTCTGGCACATATTTTAATTTGTCAAGATTTTTCAAATTTGGCACAATTTTTTATTTTGAAATTTTTAGTGCTGCACAGGTTTGGCAAAAATGTTGATTTTTGGTCCAAATTATAATTTCAGATTTGATAAAATATTTTATTTTTCAAAAATTCAATTATGCTTACGCATTCTCTTTTTAATTTTGCAAAATTTTTAACTCAAAAAGTCTATGTTTATTTGCTGAATTTTTCAATTTTGACAAAAAATTTTGATATTTGATTCGGGACAGATTTTAATCTTCTGTACAATTTTAAACGTTTTTACACTTTTATGATGTTTTACAAAAATTTTAATTTGTTTAAAAAATTCAATATTGACAAGATTTTTATTAATTTAGTGCAATTTTCAATCCTGTACATTTTTACAAAAATGTTAGTTTTGGCACAATTTTAAAATTAGCACAAATTTTTATTTATTCAATTTTACAATGATTCATAATGGTTGCACCATTTTGAAATTTTGCGCAATTTTTAATTTAGCACAAAATTTCCTTTTTTTGGCACAATTTAAAATTTTTGTGTCATTCTTTTATTTATTCGATTTCACAATGAGTAATTCACAATGATTGCACTATTTTGAAGTTTTGTGCAATTTTTAATTTAGCACAAATTTTTCTATTTTGGCACAATTTAAAATTTTGTGTCATTCTTAATTAGCACAATTTTTTGGATTTTGGCACAATTTTAAAATTAGCACAAATTTTGATTTATTCAATTTCACAATAATTCACAATATTGGCACCTTTTTGAAATTTTGTGCAATTTTTAATTTAGCACAAATTTTCCAATTTTGGCGCAATTTAAAATTTTTGTGCCAATCTTAATTTTGCACTGTTTTTTTTTTATTTTGGCACAATCCGATATTTCAAAGTGATTTTCAACATTTTATTTCACAACAGTGGTCCTTAAAATTCTCGAATTTACTTTCCAAATAGGTCGTCTTGCTACATCTAGCTCTCTCATATTTCCACATCGTTTCGCATTCATTCTTTTCGGTGAGCTAAGAATTTTCCAACTCAAATACATATCATACCTAACGCACACATACGTTTCGTTCACCCCATTTTATACAGTTTTCTTCTCTTTTCGTTTCTTCGACTGGCTCCTCTTTACTCCGGCGATACATATCCATTCGGAAATGTTTCTTTAGTCCGGGTTATTCGCATTGAAAGAATATTTCCGTAGTATTTTGCCGGGCTGGCTGCCTCCTAACCAGGCCAACTCTTTTATTTAGGTTTTATGGAAATGACGAAAATATGTAAATTTTTACAGCTGCCATGCCTTGGTGGAAACATACCAGTAAAAGATGCTCGGACGGGAGGCGGTGGTGAAAGAGCGAGAAAGACGAACTGTGAGCGAAATGATTCTCCTAAGCATTCGCCGAATTACGATTTATCTAGCGAAAATGCTTCGCAACATCGTATGGTTAAAGTCGATGGATGACTGAGGCAGGCGAAGCACAAGGGGAATCTTTCTTTTAACTTTCATTCAACATACGTATATTTCGACTTTAACTGCGCTACTTTCTCTTTCTGTGTCCACGCTTCCCTTTAGGGAAGTTTTTTCTTTTTCATAAGTCACAAAAGACTTCATATAGAGAATAAAACTGCGCTCGACACAGGTGGAAGTACGAGTATACTCGATCAATTCACGACGACGTGTTGAAAGCTGCTCGCTTCGTTGGCAGCAGGGCACACACATTAAAACTAAAAGTAATAATTTACTCCTTACACGGGCGTCAATTAGCTAGGAAAAAAGCTATACTTAGTGCGCTTCGTTTATTTCTTACTGCCTTTATCGTACCTGGATCGAATATGGCGTCTCGATAATGGTCATTTCGACCACTTAACCATTTCCGTTCTCGCTAATACATGTCTGAAAATATTTCCTGTACCCCTGTAATGGTCGATTTAACCCTCGTATCAGGTATTCTTAAAAACGAAAATGGAGAAAAAAACCACTCTCGATGACTTTTGCAGGACGCTAATCGCGTACACGATTTTTTATAATGTACTTCGTACCACTGATTACGAGTCCTGCTCCTTACGACTTTTTCCTCCCCTTCGATGTAGATTTTACCATTTCAACGAAAGCTCTATTATCCGTCCTCTTGCTGCCCTGGCCCACGTGCTCTTATCAATTTCCATTATATAACGATATTATGAAGTGGAAAAATTAAAATTACGACCAAAGCCTCGTGTTTTAAAATACCCTCAAACCCCCAGTTGTACTTTCTCGCTCGCTCGTTTCGTCTTGGGTCGGTGCGATGACTGCATCGTTACGAATTCATTTTTATCTCATTTACATACTCGCGTACAAGCCGCTAGCGCCCCTCCTTCCTGCGAAAGCAAAAAAAGAGGGCGATTACCAGTACACCACCAAAGACTAGGTATAAATCTATTTCTAGCATATTTTCTAACCAATCTGATTCGGTCTCGCGAGACCGAGTTAAAATCATTTATTGTTTCTTTTATGTAGTATGTACGTACGTATCTGAGCGTGTGAGCGAATTCATCGGTATATACTCAATCTAGAGTGAAACAGACAGACAGACACACGTAGTCGTGAGGTTGGATTATACAACACTGAACGATTCCAAAATACGGTAGGGAAATGAAAGCAGGGTTCTACGAAGGCGAAAGGAATCACGATATTTAATTAGGGGTAGCGAGAACTACCCAATTTCCATTATTTCCGGCCAGCCAAGCCAATTTCTGCTTCGTCTGTAGCTCTTTCCCCTTTTCCTAGTTCGTCTGCCATCGTTCTATGTACGAGCACTTTTTCGCTACAACTGACGATCTTCGTACACCGGTGTCAGCGAATGAGAGTCGTAAATTATCGCCATCTAGTCGTGAAGCGAAGATGTCTGAAACCTTGTATATCTCGTAGTTCAACGTTTCGAGATTTTTTCTGTATCTTTCTAGCATTTTATTTTAGTTTTGAGTGGTGAGCGGTGAGCATTTTTGTATTTTTTTTTTCTCCAGTCGGTTGAAAGTGGGATTATAAAAAATCAAGATTACTGTAAAAATAAAAAAAAATAAAAAATTGTGCACGAATTAAAAATTTTGTCAAGATTTTGAAAATTGTTATATTATTTTATTCAAAATCTAAAATTTTTATTAAAAAAATGAATATTTTGTAAAATTACAATTGGAGTTTAAATTGATAATTTTTGCTAAAATCTGTGCTAAATTCAAAATTGTATCAAAATTGAAGAATTTGTGCCAGAATTGGAATGTACAAAAAAATTAAAAATTGTGCAAAAATTAAAAACTTATAAAAAATTATGTATACGTCTAATGGAGAAATTAATGCTAAAATAAAATATTACGCTAATTTCAAAATTGTGCTGAAATTGCGTGTTGTGGTAAAATTGGAAATTATACCAGAATTAGAAATAGACAGAAATGAAAAATTATCTCAAAATTGCACAAAAAATTGTAGATTGGTGCCAAAATTAGAACTACCTATGCAAAAATAAGAATTGTGCAAAAAACTGTAAATTGTGCAAAAATACAAATTTACGCTAATTTAAAAATTGATTCAAAATGGAAAATTGTAGCAAAATTGGATGTTGAAGTGAAAATTGTGCCTAAGTTGAAAATTTTCCTAAAATAAAATTCGTGCTAATTTCAAAATTGTCAAATTGCATCTAAATTAAAAATTTGTGCCAAAACTGGAGTTATGTAAAAATAAAAATTTTGCGCAATATTGCAAATATTGCTAAAATTTTAACTCGTAAAAATTGTGCTAAAATTGGGAATTGCGTGTAAAATAAATATTGGCTCAAGTTGAAAATTTTCAAAAAAAATGTGCTAATTTCAAAATTATTTAAAAATTAAAAATTACTGCGAAATTGAAATTGTGTTGTAACAGAAACTGTGCACAAAATTGTAAGTTGTGCTAAAATTATAAATTGTGCCAAATATAAATTTGTTCTAATTTAAAAATTGATTCAAAATGGAAAATTGTAGCAAAATTGGATGTTAAAGTAAAAATTGTGCTTAAGTTGAAAATTTTCCCTAAAATAAAATTCGTGCTAATTTCAAAATTGTCAATATTTGTGCCAAAACTGGATATGTAAAAATAAGAATTTTGCACAATATTGTAAATAGTGCTAAAATTGTAAATCGTAAAAATTGTGCCAAAATAAGGTACCTATTGCATGTGAAATAAAAATTGGCTCAAGTTGAAAATTTTCAAAAAAAAAAAATTGTGCTATTTTAAAATTTACTCAAAATTCAAAATCGCTGCAAAATTGAAATTGTGTTGCAACATGAACTGTGCACAAAATTGAACATTGTGCAAAAATTGTGAATTCTAAAATAAAAATTTGTGCTAATATATTAAAATTGCTTAAAAATGAAAAATTGTGTCAAAAAAAAATTTTGTGCAAAAATGATAATTATATTATAGTTGCACACAAAATTGTAAATTGTAAAAAAATAAGAATTGTATCAATGGCACAAAAATTAGAAATTGAGATGAAAATAAAAATCGTGTCAATTTTTAAAATTGTGCCAAAATAAAATATTGCGCAAATGTGATGATTGTTTCATAATTATGAATTGTTCCAAAATAGGGAATTCGTGCAAAAGTGGAATTGAGCAAAAATTAAAATTGCTCCCAAAATGATGAAATGTGTTAGAGTTGTAATTGTTGCCGAATCGAAAAATGTGCCGAAATTAAAAATTGTACCAAAATTAGAAATGTAGGCAAAAACAAAAAAGTTGTGCTAAATTAAGAATTTACGCAAAAAATTTCAAAATTGTGTCAAAATAGCACCAAAATTGAAAATGCGTCAATTTCGAAATTGAAATTCCTGTCTACTCCAACGTGGTGACTTCATTTCCCCTCCCCTCTCCCGACGTCATTCTGTCGCCACCGCAAAATAAATCGAAAATCACCATCAAAGTATTATTCTCGAATTTCATTCATCGATCCTCGTCTCATCCACTTACCCAAGGACCAAGGAGCGTTTCGAAACGCCAATTCTGTGTTTCGTCATCTATCGAATTTCAACCTCGTATCCGTAAAAGTACCCTCTTTTTCCGCGAAACTGGTCAACATCAAAGAAACACTCGTCGCGGAAAAGATAATACGATCGTAAAAGTCAATTACGAAGACGTATTTGGCCGATTACAGAAGCAGGCCATTAGTGTCCAAAAATAAGGAAACACCCTTTTCCTGATTTTCCTACGTGCGCTATGAATACTGAACCGAAGGAGGGCAAGATTAACCGAAGCGAGATAGAAATAATGAAAGAGAAATTCACCAGACGAGTCTCTCCTCGCGTAGATAGTTCTTCAAAAGGAACTGGAAAACATTTAAGAAATTCCACCGAAAATATACCATGGATGCAATTAGCTTCTGTGTGTCTGAGAGTTTGTAATCGATAAATTGAAGAATCGTTCGTAAGGGCAAGAAGAGAAAATGCGACTGGAAAATAATAATTGGAGAATATAATTGATCGAAAATAAGTAAATAATGCAACTCTGTGGGTTTTTTTGGTCCACATAGTATATTTTAGACCATACGATGTACATATTTCCACTCCTTGGTCGAATATTGCTATACTTCATTTATGCAGATAGGATGAGATCAAGAAGAGAGAAGATGTCACTTCATAGATGAAACTTACGGCGTTATGCAGGGTGTCCCAGTTAAGAATAACCTCCTTCCATTTGGTAATTCTGCAACTTATTTCAACAAAGCGTAGACATGTTTGCCTTTACCCTCACTATTGAAGGAGATGAGGTACTGCATTGAAAAAAATATTTATTCATTTTCTTACTCCAAGTAAACAATTGCTATTTACTAATTGGAAATCGAATTATTTGCTGACAAAAAATTTTTTGGCCCATAAAGCAATTTTTTAAAAAACAAAAAATTAAAAAATTTTAAATTCACTTTTTCAGTGATTTTTTTTTTTTTTTGAATACCTTGTTGAATCGCGTTCTTTTTCAGCTCAAGTACCGTATCTCAGCTCCTTCAGCATTGAAGGGAGGCAGACATATCTACACGTTGTTGAAATAAGTTGCAGACTCACCAGATGTAAGGGGTTTATTCTTAACCGAGACACCCTGTATAAAGTTATCGTTATACTTCACTTCAGTGGGAACGATTTACAATCCATGAGCATGTTTTTCACTCTCCATTAACGATTGCTCGTACCAACTCGCCTCGTCTCTCGTGCTTCTTCTTCGATTGAGACTCGTTCCTCAGTTCTTTTTCACAGCTATATGGCTTTTTACTCAATTTTTCATCATCTTGGCCCCGAGTGCGTTATATCGCCGTTTTTATCATTCTTGTTTACTTATTTGGTCAATTTTTTCGAAACAGTTATCTATCGAGATGGCTACCTAGGCTTTCGGTTCGAATTTTAAATTCATAGAAAAAAGTAGAATAACTAAGCTGAGTCCGTCCGATAAAAAGCAAAGACTTGAGTTAAAGTGAAAAGAGACGAGTTAATCGAGATTGAATACACGTTTTAAAAAAGAGCCCACAAGAAGAAGAAGAAATCACTATACTACATACAAGGTGTTTACGAGAGGTACCGAGGTGGGGAGAGCAGGGAAGGATGTGCGTAGATGCGATAATGAATAATAGTGACCTGCTTTTATGCGCTTTGTAAATATATTTATAGAAAAAGAGCTAGGCTTTTGCGAGAAAAAGTGCTGAATTTGGAAAATTCTTCTCTCAGCTGTAAAAAGCGATGATGGATTTTTTAACGCGTATACTTTTTTTTTGCGGTACTGAAGAGTGGCATCCGAACGCGAAACATACTCAAGTTGTAGTGAAAGAAATTTCCGACGAACTAAAGCTATAAGATTTAAGCTTTTGAAAAGTCGCTATATTTTTCTAATAAACAATTTGTACGCACGATTGATTTTCTTTTTTCTTCTTTCATTCTTCGGCGGTGTGAAGAAGAATGTACCTATTGTAGGTGAGAAAACGTCGACTTTGTGTATTTTTTAATCATTTTCTTTCAATTTTTCTTCGCTTCGGTCTATTTTTTCATCGAGCGGGGTGCGAGAGTGCGGCTTTTGTGGTAACTTTCGCGTTCGCATGGTGGAATTTTGTCGAAAAACTCTCATTTTTTTTTATTGCTAATGAAACTTGAAAAGAAGTTTTAAACTGATTCTTTTATTTTTAACTTCGTAATAATTCGGTACAAGTTTCAAATTGATAGAAAACCAAAAATTTGGTAAAAATTTTGTGATGGAGAATTTTTAAAATTGAACTGTTCTTGATATTCACCTGAAAGTTAATTTTCAGAAATTTGGCAAAAATTCAAAATTTGGATACCTATTTTAAAATTTTTATATGAAATTCTGAAATTCGGTAATATTTTAATTTTAATATATTTTTGAAATTGAAGCACTGTACAAAAAAATTCATGTAGCGAAAATGGAATTTTTTTTTGAAAAATTCATGTAAAAACTTTCAGTGCAAAATTTTTGAAAACACATTTCTCACCGAAAAATAATAAATAAATTTTAATTAATGGAGTTTTTTTAAAAGAAATCCCATTGACAAAAGTTGAAAAAATCTGAAACAAGAAAAGATTTTGATAAAAAATTGTGGTAAAATTTTTCTCGAAAAAAAGAAAATAAATATGGATCCCATAAAAAAATTGAAAAAAATCACAAGAGGAGAAATGAAGTGTTATAATTATGTATTTTGTAAAAATAATTGCATTTTTTTATTTTTTATTTTTTGGAAAAAAAAAACTAAAAAAAAAAAAATAAAAAGGAAAAAC
>FIZV01023976.1:0-11414 GCA_900050545.1 Trionymus perrisii | reverse complement strand
AATTTGAAATAATTATATTTCAAATTTCATCAATTTTCGTTCGCTAGATCTCTAGATCGAATTGATTAAAGATTTACACAGCTCTTATGGAAGTTAAGACGGGGCAAGGTATGCTATGAAATTTGAACATGTATTGAGAATATCCTCTTAATAAAAAAAAAATCGTTTTTAAGTTACTATTCATTTTTACAAAAATTCACAAAATCTTCAAAGAGAATTTTTTCCTAAGCTTTAAAAAGTAAAACCGACTATTTTTTACAAAAAGCCAGAATTTTAACAAAATTTTCAACGATTTTTTTGCAAAACGTCGCAGAATTTCTATTTACTTAGACCCAGAATGTTTTTCTAAAAATTTTGGAAAAACTTTCACTATAAAAAAAATAACTTTTCAGAGAATTTTTTTTTTCAAAATTTCGAAAAATGATGTAGGTGAAATGAAATTTTTACAAAATTTGTAGGAATCTTTCATAAATTTCAATTCTACAACACTTTATGAGATTTACGACAAAATTTCAAAATAATCATAAAATTTTTAGAGAATCTTCCAAAAAATTATAAAAATAAAAATGATAAAATTCCAGAGGATTTTTACCAATTTTCAGGTTTCTTTTTTTCACAAGAATTCTCAAAATTTTCAGAGAAAAAAAAACAAAATAATGTCGTTTTTTACAATAAGTCAAAGTATTAATAAAATTTTCAATGAATTTCTCAGACAAGCTTAGAAAATTTCTATGTAATTTCAGAATTTTTTTCAAGAATTTTTTATATAATTTTCAGAGAAGTTTTGAAGAATTTAAGAAAATTTGCCACTAAATTTCCACAAAATTTTCATGAACTCTTTTTAAAAAATCATAGAAAAATAGAAAAAATTTCCCCATTTTTCATGAGTTTTGAAAATTTTCAGAAAGTAGGTATTTCTTTTTAATTTGTAGAATTTTTCGCAAACTTGAAAATTTGAAATTTTTTTCTTTTACAAAAATTCACAAATTCCTAGTCCTTTTTTAAAGCTCTAGGAAATATTTTTCTCCTCCGGCAAACAGCAATTTTTAATTTATTTTCTTCAAAAATAATTCGAGTAAATTTTTTCTAATTAATCTCATATTTAAATTAATGTAATATATATCTTTTTAATTTTGCAAAAGAGGTTCTAATTGGATTATCATTATGGAATACATTATGAGAAAATTCCTGATTAAAGGAATGAATTATTTTTAAGCAAATTATTAACAAATTGGTATATTTCATTACAAAGAGCGAGAGAGAGACGTACACGGTTATAATTTACTAAACTCTAACGAGATGTACTTTTTACTTCGTTGCTAGTCATTTCATAAACTTTTAACTAAAAATGATTCCATTTCTGCGGTAAAATATGCGCGCAAATGTTCATTAAAAAAAAAAACGAAGCAAAAAAACAACGTAACGAGAGAATGTATTTGTAGAAGAGTAATAGATATCGAGGGAATTACAATATCATAAAGGAGAAGGAGGAGAACGCGATAAAAGGAACACCCGAAACGCGAAAGTCATAAATAAAAATAAAAGTTACAAACAAGCTCGAAAAAAAAAAACTAACTACTCGAGTGTTTTTTTTTTCTTTCGAAATCCCTACGGAGTTCATTACGGAAAAATTTGAACGTGAAAATGCATTTTCTACCACTTAAAATATTATTTAGGGGATATGGCAATTTGCTGGCAAGACGACATTTTAAAAACTAAAAACTTTACATAGAAATATTAAACGTGCACGTATAAAAAACTTTGGGTAAAATTTCGGACTCGGTGTGATTCCGATGCGAGTTGATTATTTTGAAAAATTTAATAACTCGTTGCGCTGTACGGGGGAGGGGGCGGGATGAATTTCCTTATTTTAAAAGTGATGGTGTGGTAAAATCGTGGCCAATATATCAGCTAGGATTGTAGTGAGTATATTTTGAAAAGATTACGAAATATCCTTTTCTTATGTAATATTTTGTAAGGCTTTTATAATAGGACTAGGACGCGAACAATAATGAACGATTTTTTTCCTCTTAAATTTTTGGTCTGGCTTTTAGAAGTTTACGTTTTTAAACTTATTATACGAAAAGAGAGACGATTCATAAAGACGCAGGATATGTTTCACAATTGTATGGTTGTGATTTATAGTTTTTGCAGCTGCTTTTAAGAAAAACGATAATGCCATAGCGACTCACTTCCCATAGTGAAGTATACCCGGACTGCGTGTAATAAGGAAAAGGAAGACTAGCCATGGGTGGGTGAAGAAGACGAGGGTGGCTACAGAAATACATATTTCTTACCCTTTTGTAACGCTGATAATCTTCTTACTCGAGCATTTGGCTGTATAATGTGGTAAAAAATTTGACTGTGAGGGAAATTTTTTTCTCGAGAAGTGAAATTATTATCTATGGTGATAGTTATCGAGGCGAAAAAAGACTGCGGGCGTAACGGATTTTTTTTTTTTTAATTCTCCTATGTACGAGGATTTTCTATTAGAGGACGACTTGGGTGCGATTGGGACTTGTGTACGTATAGCTGAGAGCGATTTTATTCGAAAAGAAGACCGTAATCATTGATCGAAATGTACGTATTGGTATTTTAATAGTGGTCCAAAACTAAAACGACGTATACTATGAAAATGATTGAACGAGTCCGCGTACGAGTCGAAGTCAATTGCCTTAGCCAGCTCTGCCTTCTGTATTTTTAATTTTTTCGTTTGTGCGATAGACTAAGAGGAGGAAGGTATTAAAAGACCGTGAATTGGAATTGTCATCGAGGCATTAAAATAATGGTACCGTAACTGGTATCACGAAAAGCCAGACTCAAAATGGAAGAAACGAATCAATCGTCATGGTAGCGGTGTTACGTGTAATCCACATCTAACTGAACTACCACCATATCGAGAACGATTGTATTCTTGTATCTTGCATGTATATAGACGAGTGATACGGTCAGGTACTATAATATGGCACGCACCGCCGCCATAGATTCGTTATTTAGTCTCTTTTTTCAAAACCATCGCTCGGAGAAAAAAGTTTCAAATGGTACGTGCTGCCCTTTTGCTGGAGAATTTTTTTTCCAAAGGTGCCCCTGCCAATCAAAGCACGAGATACGTTTTGGTCACGTATATTGACATAGATTTCCGTTTTAATGTAATTTGATAACGTGGTCTATATATTTTAGAACGATAACCGACCACGATACAAATCTCAACTCATCTGTGATAACAAAACCACTCACCATTCTTCGGTGTAATTAAATATAAATGCATTTGAAACGACAACGATAGTATCACGACCACGTAACGAAATGCTTTGTATAATTGCTACACACAATCTGTGTGCACTCTCAGGTCTCAGAGCGAGAGAAAGAGAGAGAGAGGTGAGCTCAATGCACATTAAAAAAGTGACTAAAAATTCGTATTTGAGAAAAATCGTAAACGAGCTGTTCTTCCTTAACGATCTTCTTTTTGTATTTTTTCTTATGTGTGAGAAAAAGAAAACATGGCGAATTTTTCACCTACACCGGGGCACTGTGGCGTCGATTCACTTGTCATAAATTTTAAAAAATCCACATCCAATAGCCGGGTTTATTTGTTAATCGCACGTTTGCGCTGATTTTGTCTGACGGATGTGTCGCCGATGTAGTCATTTTTCAATAAAACGACTTTGTACCGTGAACGTATTTATTGTTGGTATTGATCGTTACTCTTTTGAACGAGCACGCTTCCAGGTTTTTTTCTGCTTTTTTTTTTGTTACTCTTAGGATACTCGGTTACCTTTTGGAATGCTATTTGTACTATCACGAATTCTTTTGAGGATGCTGGTTTCTTTTTCACCTTTGTATTCTCTTATTTTCATTTTCCACGCAGAGAAAGCACTTTCTAGATGGTTTTTTCGAGTTAATTACAACTCTGATGGCTAGAATGCCAAGGTGGGTGTTAATGAACTATTCGTAACAATGTGGGATTGTGCAAATGTCCAATACGATTAAATGGGTGATTGAATAGTGCGTTGGTATTTTTGGAAATTTTAGAAATCGAGAAATGAATTAAACGTGTTACGTGAATTCGATTTGTATTTTTTACATTTCTCAATTCATTTCGAAGTATAAACTGTATTTCAATGGCGAAAGGTGTCGAAAGAGAGATTCTCTCAGGTTGGCAATACGATCTGTCAAATTTAAGCTATAAGGTAATTGGATTTTTCAATCCTTATGTCATACTTTGTATTATAAATAATAGAGTAATGCTTGAATTGAAAATGAATACGTAAGTGAGTGAAGATAAAAGGCTTATGTAGGATTATTTGAAATGAAATAAGTATGTATTGATTTTTTTTTTCATTTGCTTTTTCTACTTTTCTTGAAGAACTCTACGTCGAAGAAAAAATATAACCTTACGTATGCATGAGTGGCTCCTACTTGAGTCAGTACAGTTATAGGCAGGACTTTTGAAGAAGTTACTTTAAAAAATGAAATTAAAGGAAAATAATCATGTAGAATAAGCAATTTTTTAAAAGAATGTTTCCAAAAAATAATAATAAAAAATAGAGAAAAAATTCTTTAACACTTTTTAAAAATATTCAAAAAAAAATTCGGAAATTCTTTTCCGGAATTTCTTAGGTTATTTTCACTGAGAGTTTCAAGTTTTCCATTAGACAAAATTATTGAAGTCACAAAAAATTCCTTGAAAAAATCGTCTTGAAAATCTTCCTCAAAAAATTTATTCAGAACAAAATCATCTAAGTGAAAAAAATCATTTTAAGGAAATCATGAAGAAAACTAAAAAATCCTCACAAAAGTATAGAAATCGTTCGTTTACACTTTTTTTCTTAAACAAATAGGATTTTTTTTTTTGAGAATTTTCTCCCAAGATTTCTGTCGGTACTTTCGATATAAGGCTTTTTAATTTTTCATGAAAAAAAAAAAATTCGAAGAGAAATCTTTTCAAAAAATTGATTTATTCATTAATATTTTTTTTTTAGGGTGTGTCTTTTCTAAGTTTCGGGACTTTATTTGCAGATGTGGGTAAAGCCACAAAAATTCGGCAGAAGAGAAAATTTAAAATTTTCCTAAAAAAATAGATTCGCTTGAAAAATTTTCCTCAAAAAACTCACTTGAAAAAAAAACTTTGAAGACTCCATGAACTCACAAAAATTTAAAAATAGCTCAAATTTTTTCTTAGAAATGTTTTTTAAAAGAAAGAAACAGAAAAATTTTTATTGAGAATATTTTCTTGCAAGACTTCTGCGATTACTTCCAATGAAACTTTATTCATTTTTCGTTTTTTGAAAAATCCAAAAAAAAAAAAATTTTAATTTCTTCATTTGTTCAGGTCAGTAATTTGTTTTGTTTATAAAATTTTCACAAAAGTTTGAAAATAGATAGTTCATTTATAACACAATTTTTTCCCAAAAAAATGCTTTAAAAAAATTGAAATCTTTTTAAAAGGTTTTTTTGTTTAAGATTTTGAGATTATTTTCAATGAATTTTTTCATTTTTCTTGTAAAATTTTTAAAGAAATTGAAAAAAAATTATTATCTATTTATTTATTTATTTATTTACTTATTTAAAAGCAAACGATTTTCGTGGAGTCTTCAAGTCTCTATTTGCAGATAAGGTGAAATCTCAAAAATTCTTTTGTAACATAAACTCTCTTCGAAAATTTTTCTCAAAACTCACTTTGACAAGAATTACCCACAGAAATCTAAGTAGGTAGCTAGGTACCTATTTAAAAAAATAAAGGAAAAAACTAAAAAAATTTTACGAAAATTTATAAATAGTTCATTCACAAATTTGTTCTTACAAAAAAAAAAAAAATGTTTCCAAAAAAAGTTGAGAGAAAGTTTCCAAAGTTTCTTTTAATTTTTTTTTATGATAATTTCCTTAAAGAAATGAATTTCTTCTTCAGGATACCTATTTTCTTCCAAGATATCCAAGATTGTTTTCAATGTGACTTTTTTCATTTTCATCAAAAACTTTTCAGGAAAATTTTTAAAAATTCATTTTTTTTACTTTATAAAAAAAATTGAAGGAAAGTTCTTCTGTGAAAATGAAATTTTCATCATAATTTTTATTATATTAAAAAAATATCTTCGAGTTTCAAGACTTTATTTGCAGATGTGGCGAAGCACAAAAAATGTTTCCCTTGCCTAGAGAGGAGGGATTTGGAGGAATTATTTGTACTTATCTCAAACACATTTTTTCTTCATCTGTGGAGAATAATTAAAAAATTCCGTTAAAAATTTTTTGTAAATTTTTTTTTAGAAAAACTACGTTTAATTCGGTAAAATTTCCTTCATTTAGATTTTTTAAAATCGACATTTTCGTCTACCTTCCTTTCCACAAAAATTTTAATTGGACAATGAGTTCGCCTCAAAAAGAAATGAACAAATATGCAAATTAACAGATTTTTTTTTCAAAAAAAAATGTTCAAAAAAATTATTTTAAATTTCTTTCAAGATTAAGGATAAAAAAAAAAATTTCCTTCGAAGACTTCAAATTATTTTCAAATGATTTTGTTTCATTTTTCACAAAAAAGTTTCAAACATAGAATCGGTATTAAAAAAAAAAAAAAAAAAAAAGGTGTGTGAGACAATTTTCTAGAATTTTAAACAAAAAATCTTCAAAGGAAATGTTTTTTGTTGGGGGGGGGGGGGTTCTAAGTTTCTAGTATCGATTTGCAGGTGTGGCGAAGCCACAAAAATATTTTCCAGGAAAATAAACCTTCTCAAGTCTTGACAAATTTTTTTCAAAGAATTCATTATTAGAAGAATTTGACATCTCAAGAAATCAATTTTTTAAAGCTTATTAATGTCATGACCTTTTTATTGATTATCGATTTTTTTTTAAATCAGTATTTCTCGCCTTACTTTCCTCTAGAAAAGCTGGATAGGATTATAACTTCAACTTCAGAGGATTGGACAAAAATGGTAATTTACTTACTTTTTGTTTTGGAAAAATTGAAGAAATTTTTTTTTTTAAGACTTCTTATTATGAAAAATTCTTTTGGGACGATTCTTCAAAATATTTTGTTGAAAAATTTGTTTATTGAAAATTGTGAAATTTTTAAAGACATGTTTTTTCAAGTAAAATTATTTCTTCATAATTAATTTTTTTTTTATGAAAAATTTTTTTTTCGAGACTTTTATTCACATGTGACGAAGCTACAAAATCTTCCCTAGGAAAAATTTCTTCATGAAAATAAAACCTCTCGAAAAATTTTTTCTCAAAAAACTCATAAAAAAATTAACTCAATAAAATCTATTTAGGGAAAAAATAATTTTGTTAATTAAATGAAATTTTATTCATTTTTGATTTTTTAAAGAATCGACATTTTCAGCCCTCTGAGCCCTCTTTCTCCTTCACGGAAACCTTGATGGATTAATTGGTTAGCTTCGAGGGATCGAGCCCGCACCGTAATTCACTAGAAATATTACAACTCTCCATTTTGGGAAAAACGTACAATGATTCTAAAACAACCATCTGTCCATCTCTGTGATCGAGCATCTTCGAACGAAAACAAAAAACCTTCAACTCGACTCGCGTCACACAAAGACATTCAATCACAGCGCCCAGCCACGATCTCGCCTTCGCCTTAAGAGGGATGTCCGAGTGCCAGAATCACGTAATAGATTTCCGAGTGATTTTTCACACCACGCAGACGGCCTGGGCACTGTCCGCGTTGAGACGTTTATTACCAAAATTAATGACGACTCATGGAGATGACTAAGCGAGCGACAAAGGGCAACCCATTGGACCAGCTGGCCATTACTGTACTCTTGATCGCGTACATTTTATTTCGATTATATTATGTTCATATTTAGCCAAGCTAAAACCCTAATTACGCCATTAATTGATGTAAAAAAATTGAATATTATTTAATCGTGTATGTTGCATCGGCTCGACGCTAATTACATATTTATAACGAATTAATTAAACTAATTAAACAAAAATACTCGCCGAGTATACAATTTATAATCATTCGCGCACCGGATACTTTCTCTTTGATTCTGTACCTCGGCGCAGCGGTCCTTTTTGGTCAAAATGGTAAAAAAGTATAGCAACTCGCCAATTATCGGTGAGACTTTCACGAAGCGTCCGCATATTTCGCAACTCGCCCAAACAGAGGGACACCGATTAAGAAATCGGAAATACGCGTTTGCTTCCGAAATGAAAAGCAATCGTAGAGGAGAAGAACAATGCCCTTACGTCACCGTTTCATTTTTCAAATCCTTATTTTCTACTGGCGGCTCAAAGGTAATGACGTCGCAGCAGCGGTCGCGATTAAAAAACAATAACTTGTTAGGCAGCAGTAGCCTAGGCAGCAGCACGATGCGATGGTCGAGCATCGAGCAAAAAAAAAAAAAGAGATGAAAAATAACCCGAAATCAATCACATTAAAAGCCCGCGAGATGTCAGACAGACCAGCAGATAATTACATTAGACGCAGGAAACTCGCAATCGACGTGGTTATTAGGTTTGGAAGATTGAAGAAAAGTGTACTAGACTGCAGAATGGTGTAGGAAAAACGTACTTTGGTCGCGATAACGGATCCAGCCATTAACCAATCTGGACTGGACATCTCGAAGGAATTAAATTTTAATACGTTTGCCATCTTTTGTGCAGCAAAAATGGCGAATGGTCAGAGCTGCAGGTCGATAGGCCAGCAACAATACAGTTGGACTTTTTGTCCCATTTTCTGTACGAGTTGCTACGAAACAAAACAAAAAATTCCATCGCGACTCTCGACTGCATATCTCGCGAAAGCATCTGAACGTGACACGATACATACGTACGCGACTCAGCAAATATGTACCAATTCTGCACGATGCTTTCCATTAATTGGAGCGGAATACGCATCGAAACTGGATCAAAAATACGAAAAAAATTACAGTCGCGAGCAAACCGAATGAACAAATCATGATGCACGTGAAATAGGTGCCGGACACGAATCTGATAAAATTCAATTTCCTTTCAGAAAAAAACAATCCTGCTATCTAATTTCCTTCGTTTCGTATCCCTCTGTATTTGCAATGTATTCTGGATTCTCGCGGTGCCCAAACTGAATGAAATTATTCGCCGATGAAATTATATTATTCGGATAGATTGGAAAGTAAACAAAACCGGAAGCTTGTATATTCGCGTCAGTGACCCGAAATTAGCCGCTTAGAACAATTCAATATTCCCATTAATAATGTACATTAGTTTATTCGTATACCTTTTGTTTTCTACGTACATACCGCAGTAATTATCGTTATCGACCATATCAGTGTATATGGAACTCTATAGTACCTGATTGTGAAAAAAAAAACTATGAAGTGAATTTTTCACGTGCAGCTAGTCGAGCATGCGAAGAATTTGTAAACAACGTATATTTTTACAAAAATATTCCAATGCTCTGAATTCATATACACGACGAATTAAAAAGTCACACATTCGTCCGGTAGCGTGTTCCCAGTTTTCTAGGAAGGCGTGAAACGTTGAAAAAAGAACCCCACGTTGTTTTCAGGAGACTCATTTTTTTACGTTGCTACTTCTATCCCATTATTGAATATTTCTAACATCGCAATTAAAATTTTTTAATTTATTCAGTATTTTTATTTCCTGTTTTTTTGAAAATATGTGAATTTATTTTCAAGATTTCGAATTTATCTTACTCTTTATCTTGGAAAAATTTTATCTTGTTTTCATTTATTTGTTTAATTTTTATTCCATTCTTGAATAGTTTTGAACTTGAAAGTTTCAACTTATTATTTTTTTTAACTTATGTTGGTCAACTTCAATTTTGTTTCAATTATTTTTAGAAGAAAAAATATTTCTTAATCTATGTAGGTATAGATACCTAATTAATTTTTTCCTAAATAAATTGTAAATTCATTTTCAGGGGAAAAAAATCTCAATTTTTTTTTTTCTTTAAATTGAAAATTTACTTATTTTCTCAAACGTTTGGGGAAAAAATCTATTCTAAAGTAAGAAATTTTAATTTTTCTGAAGAAATGAATTCTTACTTTTTAAAGGAAAAAATTTTTGAAACGTTTTTGAAAAGAAAAATTGTTCAATTTTTCTGAAGGGAACAAGTGTTTGAACTTTTCTGAAGAAATTGACATTTTTGAAAATTGGAACAAACTGAAATTTTGAAAAAATTTACAATTATTTTCAATTTTGTATTTCTTTTTTAAGAAAGAAATTTTTCAATTTTCTTGCGAGAATTTTTTCTAGATTTTTTTCGAAGGTAAAAAAATTATTTTCAGAGAAAAAATTTCAATTTTTAGTTTCAGTTTTTTGCAGATTTTTTTTTGAAGTAAAAATATCCACTTTTCAAATTTTTTTATAGAAAAAAATTGTTCAATTTTTCTGAAGAAGAAAGGTGCTGAACTTTGCTAAAGAAGAATGTTTACATTTCTTCTGAATTCTGAGACCAAAGAAATTTTGAGAATATTTTACAATTTTTTTAAAGAAAGAATTATTTTAATTTTTTTGGAAAAAAGTAAGAAGAAAAGAAGAAGAAGTTATATTTACGTGCTTTTATGACACTTTGATAGGTCTACAAAGCACAAACAATAAATTATATTATTAAACCTAAAACATTACTATTATTTAACAATTGTTTCATTTTTTTTTTTGGAAGAATTTTTTTTTCTTTTAATTTTTTAGAATACAATTTTTTTAATTTTCGAGAGAAATAATAAGTTTGTCACTTATAAGCGAGAATAAATCTCAAATTTTTTGAAAATTTTGTTTAAAAATGTTTATGCACATTAATGTTTTTCAGCAGTTTTTAAGCGAAAATTTCTATTCTCATTTTTTTTCAAATTGACTTTCAGTTTGATAAAAGTTTTTTTTATTGTGATTTTTTAACAAATTTTTGAAAATTGAATTTTTATTTTTCTAAATTTAAAATTTTGAAATTTTACTTTGATTTTATTTAAATTTTTAAAAACTTTTGGTGATCAAGTTTGAATTTCTTACAAATCTTTTTAGCATAATGTGATTTTAGATTTAATTAAAATTGTTTCCCCAATTTCCAATTTCTAAAAATATTTTTGATTTTGCGGTTATTCTTCATAAATTTTCAACGTTGAATTTAATAGGTATGTGAAATTTTGTTTCAATTTTTTTTAGCCATTTTTTAAAAATTTTCCATTATTTAATTAATTTTAGATATTTCCAAGCTTCTTAATTTTATTTGAAACATTCAATCCTAACTCAATTTTTTGAATTGTTTTATGATAAAATTTGATTTGTCACGAATACTATTTTTCAGTGTTCATTTTTGCTTTAGTTTTTTTTACAAATTCTGGATGTAATTTCCATTTTCTACATTTGAATTTTAGTTGTAGGTATTCGTTTTTAATTTTTTTTTTTTTTTTTTTATCGAATTGCCAACTGATCTTCGATTTTTTAAATTTTATTTT
>FIZV01023832.1:0-13774 GCA_900050545.1 Trionymus perrisii | reverse complement strand
GTATAAAAATTACAGTAGAAAAACATTATCCTAAAAACAGAAATCTAAGTAGGCTAGAAAGAAATATTTCAAAAAAATTATAAAAAATTTTTACTCAAACATTGCTTCTTTCTGAATTTTTTCCCTGATGGAAGATAAGTCGAGAATCTTTTCTATAAAACTTTTCATCAAAGGGAACTTCGAAAAATTGATTTGATAACAGTGAGAAAGCGTTAATTAAAATAAGTCATTTAATTAGGTGAATATTTTCTAAAACAAAAAAAGAGAACTTTTTGTAAAAAAAAAAAAAAATCATTGAAAAAAAAATGTCTTTAAAACTGTTGAAAATTTTTTTTAAAAAGATTGTGACAAAAAACAGACAAATATGTACTCTACGAGTATTTCTAAAAGTAGTCTTGAAAACAAAATTTCCTTTGAAAAAGTCGACGAAGAGAAAATTCTACTAAAAAAATGCAATGAAAAATATTATTTGCTCGTAGATTATCACTCAAACAAAAGGGTAATGGCGAAGAATAGCAGGAAAATGAATCCTCACAAAAAAAACTTTACTAAAAAAAGGAGAAAGTTTTGAAAACAAATGAAGGGGCAATTTTCTTAGAAAAGAAATAAAATCGTATTCTTCGACATAAAAATCAATTCATCATCGTGAAAAAACCTAAAAAAAGCAACATTGAAAATTTTTCAGTACTGTTTCCAAAAAATTATTATGAAAAATAACATTTTTCCAATAAAAATCCTCAGAAAAAAATTCTCCCGGAAAGATCCCATTACAGGATAATTATATTTATTTTAGAGACAAAAATCTCGAGATTTTTTTTTTTTTTGAAAATTCTTTTAAAAATCGTAAAAAAAGTTCTTGTATGCATTTCTAATTTTTCTTCAGATTTCCTTTTTGGAATTTTTGGTAAATTTCTCAAAATTCTTGATAAATTTCTTCTGAAAAAGTGTTTTCAATTTTTCGAAAAAATTTGCTGGAAACATTTTGAAAAAAAAAATCCATATAAATTGTCTTTGCTTCTATGGAAACTGAAATTTTCTCATTAAAATATCTCATAAAAAAATTTCATTCGTGAGAAAAATGTTCTGTTGCGTAAAATTTCATTCGAAAAATCCCAGAAGATATTTTTGGCTTTGAATTTAAATTTCTTTCTATTTATTCTTAAAATAAAAATAAAACCTAATTATTGAAATTTTTTGCTGTTGCAAAAATTCTCGAACTCGTATTTTTCCCATTGAAAAAGTTAGCCTTTAAAATCGTATCAGCTTTCGAATTCCGAATCACTGTTCGATTCTTCGTTCATTCATCGAGGTTGCACGTTAGACGTGAAAATAACGCACCTCAATTGGAAACATGACACCTTAAGCGATCCTCCACACGAAAACCTCATCACTCTCGTCGTACTTGGTATAGATAAAGTCATCATCCGACAAATGAGTGGGCCAAGAGTGCGGAAGGGATATCTCGTTGGCGCACCACAGACATCACGAATCGACTGCTTCTCAAGTAGCATTCGTTTTACGACTCGAGTATTTATACCTTTACCGACTCTGCCGTCCACCATAGATAGGTAAGCTGCAGAGTGCGAGCGAGACATACGATCATCATCTCTCGCATCCAATCGAATATAATACGCAAACCTGTATCATCTCGCACACAAATTACCAGTCTATAGTACCCGAACGACAAGCCCAGACTTGTTGCATCATCGTGCACTGCTTCACAACAAGTACAGTACACCACGTAATACGTACAAACTACAAAGCACCACACAAACACCAACGAATAATACGGCGAGAAAAACCGTTTTATCGCGATTGATTAACTCGATGACGTAAACGTCCATCTGTACAATATCAAACAATCGACACCATCCGTAGCATTGGACGAGCAGTCGTCGCGAGTATACATATAATACCTTCGGTATATAATGGACGAATTAATTATACTTGTTAAAAAACTCAGTCTATTACCAATAAAACCGCCGACAAAGACTGAGTTAAACCGCAATCTAGGCAGGGGCACACATAGTACTCGTATATACGTATAGATGAGAATGGTATAAATCTACCAAAACGATATCTTATCGACGATGCAGGAGAAAGAGGAAGAGGAAAACACACACACGAGCCAGTAAGCTCGTAATTTATATTAATTTATTAATTCGCGACGACAACGAGCAAGGCGTTAGTGATATGCTATACATTATACATACATTGTATGGTGCGATAAGTAAGTACGTATTTAGTCTATATAGATCTATCTAGAAGATACATTTACTACATATTCTTCGACTACTACATACAACTTTTCACGGCAGCGTTGTCTACATAAAAATGTGTTGCCTCCCCTCTTCCTCACTTCATCACCACTCGTAGCATATTATGTACGATATACCTAACCTACGTATCCTATCTACGTTCATCTTCGTACTTATACGAAGAGTTGTAGTACGAGTATACATTAAAAAATGTAGCACACACACACACTCTCACTTTGATATTTTATATGTAGTATCACACCATACCACAGAGTCTACTGTACTAAAGTACTAATTAAAACTCGCAAACTATAAATTGCACCGCATCGTCTCTAAATTTCTAGTGTTTTAATACAAATTAAAAGAATAAAAATTAGAAAATTTCGCTCAACGACATACTAACAACAATCGTTGCGACGTGTGGGCACGTTTCTCTCTCACTCCATATATTTTTTTAATCTGTCTACCTATTTTAAAAATATCCGTCGAAAAAATAAATTTCGTCTATAAATAACGTTATTGCTATTTTCGAACGGACAACACCAGAAGACTTGGTCGATCGAAGAATTTCGTAAATTTTTTCATTTAATTATGCAGCAGCTTTTCTACGTCAATTCTTTTGGCATTTTTCAAGGCAACAAAGTACATACACATAATAATGGAGAGTCGAGAGGGGAGAAATTTTCGAATAATTTCTCACTATTCGAGTCTGTTTAGAATATAGGCACCAATTGACGAGATCAATTTTGGTGCCAGGAGTTGTTCAAGTTCTCGAGTAACATGTGAGGCAAAAATCAAAGATGCTGAGGAACACAAGAAAAAAAAATTAAAATGGAAGAAAAAATGTCAATGCATGTTTGATATTTTGAAATATTTTTGAAAACCAAATTTGAAAATTTGTGGAGAAATATTTTTTTAAACATATTTTGCAAATCATAGTTTCAACTTGAATTTTTAATTTTTTGTAACACTCATTTTTTTAAATCTTCTTCAAATCACAATTTTCAAAAAAAAAAATTTTAAAAAATAAAAATTAGGTAAGCACATTTTTCTGACTCCGGACAAGAAGAGAACTTTTTTAACAAGTTTTTAATTAAAGAGTAAAAAAATCGTGGACTGTAATAATTGTTCCTATTTTTCAAAAAAATATTGAAATATTGAAAAAAAAATTCTAATTTTTTTTTGGTAAACAATTTTGATGAAATATAATCAGAATTTTGGAAATTCTACTCGATTTTGAATTTTTTAGAATTCTTTTTAGAACACCCTTTTTTAAGCGTCATTGTTAAAATATGAATATTGAACACCTATTGAAAAAATTTTCGTTCAAAAAATAGCAAAATTTGGGGGGGGGGGGGAAAAACAATTTTAAAAAAACTAAACCTACATGAAAAAATTTTCAAATTCTTTTCAAATGCGTAGGGAAAAAACTTCAAAATTTTGCAAGATCGTGAATTTTTTAGAATTTTGTTAGAATTCCCATTTATTAAAATTAAGTTGCCCAAAAATCGTTCCTGTAAAAAATAAATTTTTCAAAAAATTGCTGCTAAAAAATTACAATTTTTTTTTTCTGAAAATATATTTTGAAAAACATTTTTGAAAATTTTTTTCAATTTCGGTCTCACTTGAATTATTTAGGATTTTGTCAGAACATTCATTTCATTGATTTCAGATTCACTTCAACTTCTTGAAGCCACGAAAAAATGATGGAGACGTTACAAAAATTGCAACAATATTGTAAACAAATAATAAGTTATTAAAATGAATTTAAAATTAGTAAAAATTCAAACCAAAAAAAATAATCTCTAATTTTTGTGGACCAAAAAAAGTAAAAATCTATTTTTCGGGACAATGATCATTCTCACATTTAAAGGCACATCATTTGGAAAGAGCATGCCTGAAAACCCTCATAAACAATTTTTTTGCTGCCCAATTTCATTTTTCGATTTTTGGCAAATTTTTGAAAATTCAAAACGAACTTTTTTCCACCAAAAATGTAAATGTTTCAAAAAAGAGTAATTCTTTATCAAAAAAAATTTATTAGTTTAATTAATTCAGATAAAAGTGACTAAAAAATTGAAGAAAAAATCAGAATAGGAAAACTGATATAATTAAAGAAAATTAAAAAATTATTTTTTTTTTAAAGAGGAAATTTACAATTTAAAATTTTTTAAATTAGAAGAAAACATGACTAAATATTCCATCGAGATAAAAAATTGAGAAAAAACTGTTGAAATTCGAGTACATTAATTTCAGCAAAAATTACTAAAATTTTGAAAAAAAAAATTATGACACTTAAAAAACCGCAAAAATCTAAGAAATAATTTTAAAAATATGAAAACTGGAAAAAACCAAAAATTAATAATTATTATTGTGAAAAAAGGAAAAGACTGAGAATTTTCAAAAGTATAAAAAACCATGAAAAATTGTGAAGCAAATAAAATTAATTTTAGTAACAAATATGTAACAAAAAAAAATTGGAAAAAAATGAAAATTTGGAACCTCAAACATTTATGAAAATTTTTTTTTAAAATGAAAAAATTTAATTTCTACAGGATTTGATTTTTAAATCATCCATTTTTTCACAAAACTTCCTGAAAATCACTCTCCCAGAAATTACCCAAAGTTGAGAGCCCTCCTTCTCAAAAAAAAATTGAAACTCATATTATTATTATAAAAAAAAAAAAAAATCAAATAGCAGGAAAAATTCTACTTCAAATTTTGTTCAGCAATGGACGAAACTTTATGATTTTTTTGACATCAATAATAAAATTGTTTTTTTTTTTTTTAATTTTGACAAAATTTACTACTTCGTCACTACTTTCATCACCTCTAGACACATCAAAAAATGGGAATTTGAAAAACCAAAAATTAATTACAAAAAAGGACAAGTTTTAAACTGGAAAAACGAAAAAAATAAAATAAAATTGAATAAAATTCGAAATAACTAACAATTTCAACAAGATATACTATAATTAGGAAAAATTGTCAAAACCGAAAGTAAGTGAATTAAATTCTGTAAAACTGCTAAAAATTGAAAAAAAAAAAACAGTTACAGAACAAAAAAAAAATTAATCAATTTTTAATAAAAGGAAAAATTAAAATTTGAAAAAAAATTAAATTAAATTATAAATTCCAGAAAATCAGAAAAATAGATGAATTTTTCTCCTTTTTGAAATTTTTCTCAAAAATCGATTTTTTTCGAACGGATATTTTTTCGAATTTCATTTGAAAACAAAATTCAAAAAAATTAAGGAATGGTTCGAAAGAATTCAAAAACGATTTTCATCAATTTAAAAAATAATTTATTCTATTTTTTTCCTACTTTTTTCCAGCTGTTATTTTGGATTTTTTAGTTTTAATGTTTTTCTATTTGCACTAATGGGAAAACGAATAACAATTTTAAACTACATACTTCAACATTTGATACAGAGTTTGAAGAATCAAGTCCTCATTAGAAATTTTTGATCAGTCATTGACTCGCAAATTTCTGCGATTTTTCCACCAAATCCCGATAATTCGATCCATCATCGAACATCACTAATAATCGATTTCTCACAATTATATTCACCCGGAAGACCATACCTCTTACTCACATCGCCTGCGAAACCCGGCACTGAAAAAAATTCCTGACCTCGTACCTCACATCCGAGACCTAAAACTGACCAAATCTGGCATAAAAAAAATTTCACCAACCAATTAAAAAGCCACCCACATCGATTAAAGAATAAGACGAAGGCAAAAAAAGAAGAATAAAATATACAATAACTCTCTTTATAAACTCTACAGATAAGACACACACGCCGGTCAAAAAAAAAAAAAAAATATACACACACAAAAAAAAAGAACCGAAAGAAGAAATAAACTCCTCCCAAGCGTATCTTCTTCGCAAGAAGTATACGTACTCGGACTGGAAAATAATGCCTTGCAAATTAATTCGTTAAATTATCTCGTTACTTAAATGAGCCCACAGTGCACAGTGCACACTGCTGCTGGGACTTCAAACAATACCACACAAATCGATAATTTGGCCGAATCTTGTATTAGAAGAGGTACCTAAATACCGTCGTCCATCGTCCATCGTCCATCGTCCCTCCACTCGGGCCATTCTCTCGCGATTCTTCGTAGCATTTTTCACCTCCAGTATTGCAGAAACCGAGGCGAAAACCCTTTCCAGAGTCAGCTTTCTTTTTTTTTCTTCCTATATACTTAGGTATGCCTCTCCTATACTCTCGTCTGTCGTCCTCTCTTCAAAGGTAATCTCACCGCATGTAGGCGAAAAAAGCACATCGTATAGAGAAGAATTTAGTACGATCTTCGTATTGGTAGGTAAGGTATATCTAGACGTATAAAATGTATAATGTAATACCTCGATGGTACGTATAGGTACATATACTATATCGTATACAAAAAAGAATGTATTTATATTTAAAATAAAGTCATTATCCGAAATAAATAGAAGAAGAAGAGAAAAAATCAACATGGTAGATACACGATAAATCATTACATATAATATGTATATTGAAAAAAAAAAAAAAAGGAGTAATCTTAAGAGCGGCATTTTAAATGGAGTATAAAGTAGGAGAGAATAAGAGGACGAAGAAGAAGAAGACGAAGAAAAAGAGAAGATGTTACGGCAAAATGCTATAATGAAAAAGCAGCAAACATACTAGAATATTTACTATACGTGTACGTGTAGTATAAAGAGACGAATTTGGATACTTATGTATCGGAGGGGCGAGGGGTTGGGGCGAGAACGAGTACACGCAGCCACCAGTCTAGTGCTAAGTTGATGGTGATCCGAGTTGATAGAAAAGATGAAACAGTCAGCTGGCTTTTAACCGGCCTTAGCCGCTGCGAGATCGTCTGTTTCGGCCTAATTACAGGGCGCTTGGCCGCCGCTAAAAAGCTCAAGCATGGGGGCCGTACGAAACCTTGTTTGGCCGCAAACACAAATATTAGTTTTCACGTAACAAGTTAATAATGGTAGGCCTCCTGCTTGCTGAAAAGATCAAGAAGAAGAAGAAGAAGACGCATGAAGAAGACCAAGGCGAAAGAGCGAGAGAGAAAAGGGAGATGCAGCAAGTTCGCTCCCTAATTCAACGTGTGTGTCTGCCGCTTTGCTACCTACCTGGAGGCGTGCCCCCGCCGGCCGTCGGCATACTCTTCTCTCTCGCTCACTCTGGCTATGTGTGTACGTGTATTTATATAGTATAGGTACCGACAACTCCATAAATGATTTCTCCAATTATAAATCCACTGTTTCTTTGCTCGTCTCGGAGTTTCTCCGTCTCTCTCGCACTCAGTGGTCTGCGCTCCGTGGTGTGTGTGTGTCTTTAACGCTGCAGCAGCCGCAATATCTTCCCCTTTTTCCACCTTTTTTTATTATTGGGTCGCCGTACGCGGAGGTATACGCATCACACTATACTTAGGAGGACGAAAAAAAATACTCGACATTCCATCGAGTTCGGGGTAGCGTATTGTCCAGGGTCAGGGCGTTTGTAAGTATAAATAAATGATGCGGTGACATAAAGCGAATTAAAACGGACACCGTTCGCTTCTTTGAATTCCGATCACGCCGTGTACCGATGTGTGGGAAACCCGTGAACCATTCTGTCGACTACCACGAATACCACTCCTTGCTCGTTTAGTTTGGTTTAGTTTGGTTTTCTCGTGTATCTCGTACCGTCCATCTTCCTCGTCGACGTATTTTTAGCCGAATTTTTGAAAAATATACGTCTATTGCGTTCGACCCTGATTGACCATATTTTCGAACTCCTGGACCAATAAGAAAATGATCTGACCCATGGCACATATTTCTATATTTAGGTACCTACATTGAAGATTGCCACTACTTCTGAGACTCTAGCACCAAGTCTAATTGAGTCAAATGAGGTCAAACTTGCTATGTAGGGTCTCCTATGAAGGGTAACAACATCCTAAAATTTTTGGCGCCCCAAGTTGAAATTGGGGATATGACCCCTTTTTAAGTGGGGCGTGGTGGGGGCCCAAAATAATGAAATCTTTTGAAACTTGTATCACCAACGAGAACCCATATTATCTCCAACATATCCAAATTTTGATCTCCTAAGTCATCCCCACCCCATTTTAGACCCCAAAAAGTGAATTTTGGGATCATTTGTCAACAATGATCAGGCTGCAGACCTCCCAAATTGGTCTAGGAAGGCCAAAATTTCAAAATAGATTTAGTTATGCACCTGATGTGCCTTCTGCAGGTTTTGACCTTTGGGCCCCAATTTGATCCTTGTATAGAGTTAAGAATCAAGAATTTTCAGGATTTTTCTGTTTTTCAGTACATTGATCAACCTATGAGTAAAACCCAAACCAATTGACTTAGGAGGTCGAAATCAGGTATGCAAGGTCGATAGAGGTCACTGATGTGCTTTTTGAAGGTTTTAATCTTTTAACTCCAAATTTGGGATAAGCCTCTTTATTGGGAGAGCTCTACAGGAGGTTCAATATGACGAAACTGTTTGAAATTTGCACCAGTGATAGGAACTCTCATTACCATCAACATATCCAAATTTTAGCATCCTAAGTAATCCCCACCCCATTTTTAGGCCCCAAAAAGTATGAATTTTGTGGTCATTTTTTTTCACATTGATCAGTCTGCAGACCTCCCAAATTGGACGGCGAGAGCCAAAAGTTCATGATGGATTCAGTTATGTCCTTGATGTACCTTCTGCAGGTTTTGACTTTTGGACCCTTATTCGATCCCTGTGTAGGGTCAAAAATCAAGAATTTTCAGGATTTCCCTATTTTTTGGTACGCTGATCAGCCTACAACCCAAACTAATTGACTTAGGAGGTCAAAGTTAGGTATGTGAGGTCGTTAGAGGTCACTGATGTGCTTTTTGAAGGTTTTGACTATTTAACCCCAAATTTGGGGGAGGACTTTTTTTGGAGAGCTCTACAGGGAGTCCAATGCGACGAAATTGTTTGAAAATCGCTCCATTGATGGGAACTCTCATTGCCTACAACATATCCCAATTTCAGCATCTTAAGTCATCCCCACTCCATTTTAGAGCCTAAAAAAGTGATTTTGAGGTCATTTTTTTGCATTGGTCAGCCTATAAGACTCCCAAATTGGACCAGTGGCCTCAAATTTCAGCATAGCTTTAGTCTATATCCCCGTTTCCTTTTGAAGGTTTCTACCTTTGGACTCCTTTTAATCCTTATGTAGGGAAGTTTGATCAAGGATTTTATTTAAAAATATTATTATAATAATTTTAAAAAATCAGTTTCTATGAATAATCAAATTATGAATCAATTATTTATAGAATATAAAATATATAAAAATATAAAATAATTATGAATAAAAAATAAGAGCTTGATCAGTTCTGCGTTGTAAGGTGACAAGTGAGTTGAGTTCCCATCCATTGGAAGTTGAGTCCTAAATGTTGTACATTTTTCATTCAAGTTGTTTCTGAATTTTTTTCATTTTAAATACAAATTGTTTCAATTTTTTACCATAACTCTCTCGAACTCTTCACCTGATTTTTAGGTATCAAATTTTCAATTTAAATTGTCCTTGAATTTTTCATTTAATCCATTCTTTTTTTCAATTTTCATACGTTATTTATTTGAAATTGTTGCTGAAATTTTTCTCAAATTCTTCATCCGAGTACAGCTTTTTAGAAAATTAAATTTTTAAAAGAAATATGTACCTATCTCATAACTTGAATTTTTATAGATTTCAATTTAACCATTTCAGTGTTTTTCTTCATTTTCAAATTTTTAGCTTTTACTAAATCCGAGATATGAAGACTAAAATGAAAAAATGAATGATAAAAAAGTTTCGTCTAGTATAAGTTTTTAAAAAGGGCTTCAAGATGATGGGTACATTGAATTTTTTAAAAAACTGTTCGGCTTTGTAGAAGAACCATATCTCTTATTTACTATTATAAATAGGACTTATACATTTAACATTCCAGAAAAAATGCGTTTTTATGAAGAGGTAATTTGGCCAGGTACCACCGGTTAAAAAGAAAAAGGCATCATATATACGAAATTTATTGCCAACGTTAGATAAGAAAAAAAGTAGGCATTTTGTAAATTTACAACAAGTAGTAAAATTGTTTCAGTACATTGTATTGTTCGTGAATGACGTCGCGAATAAAAAGATTCTTCCAAGTAAGCTCTCTTTTTTCATTATTTCAAATTTTTTTCTCCCTATTTTGAACTTTATTACGACGATGTGGTTAGTAAGACTAAGAAATGGGCAAAATGATGACCAGGTTTCATCGTCGATGAAATTTAGAGAGCCAGGTACAACGTATACGAAATAAATTATCAAAATTTAGACTGCCTTAGCCAATACCAGAGAACCCAATTTATCCCTGGCGCTCCACTATGACGAGAATTCCAATGGCTAAAAGCTGAAAAAATCAGCTGAAAACATTAGGATTTTATTGAAAGAAATTACTCGCTGCCTCGTTGAATAAATTCAACTTCGTGACAAAGCAGGTGGTATCAACGTAGCAAAGATGCTGAAAGATCAAACGCGATTAAATTTTACGGTGCACGTAGTCAATATACAGTGTTACTCATCTACCAACATGATGCTCCCTCTCCTCCTCACCACCTTTAGGTACTTCACCGCGATTACTCGACCATGTAATATTTATGAGCAAGGAACTGCTACAGAGGGAATAACACCGTGCTAATATAGGAGCACCCAAAAGACTCACAAACGAAATTTACACGCTCGCTAGAAATTAATGAAAATTTAAATCCAACCATTAAAGCAATGTTCGTTAGAGAAGGCTTGGGTAGCTCTAGCTATATCGAGGAATCGGTTGAATACGAAACGAAGCTCAAGCTATTACCATGATCTCAGATTCGTTTTACAAACAAAGTGTTTACGTATTGTGAAAATTTAATAAATTCAAGTAGGTACGATCTAAAGATATTTGGATCAATATAGAACCAAAAAGGTTAAGAAATAATCGGTCTACAATCGAGATTTGCCTAGGTACCTCTTATTTTGAGCATGATAAAATGAATTAAAGCAGTCCGCTCGCTAGAAAAAAAAAATCACGGAAATATAATAAAATCAACAAAATTAGATTAAGTGACTAATTATGAGAAAATTTTAACTTGAAAAATCCGAATTTTTTAAAAATATCTAAAAGATAACAAATTGAAAAAAAAAAATTGTTATAAACGGAAAAACTTTGAAAAATTTATTAAGGTAAACTGGAAAATTGTGAAAAAATTTCCAATTTCAAATCTTTTTCAAATGTCTAATACTGAAAATTTGCAAGATTTCAAAAAATTTTAATAACAAGCAAAAATTTGAAATTTGACAAATTTTGCAGAATTGAAAAATTGTTACACAGTAGAATTTTGTAAAACTGGCAAAACTTTTAAAAAATTGTAAATTTTGGAAAATTGAAAAATTTCAACTGAACAAAAAAAAAACATTATTTTAAAAACTTAAAAAAAATTGTAAAACTTGCAAATATTTTCAATTTTTTCAAAATGTCAATTCTGGAAAATTTGAAAATTATGAAAAATTGACACAAATGAAAAACACGATGAATTATGAAAAAAATATCAATTATTGCAAAAAACTAAAAAATCTTTTTAAAGTAAATTTTTTTGAAAAAACATGTCAAAATTAAAATTCGCTTTTATAAAAAAATAGTATACTGCAATTTTTTTTAAATTCTTAAAATTTAAAATTTTGAAAAACTAGGAAATTTTGCATAAATTAAAAATTTGTTCAACTTTGAAAAACTAAATTTTTCGAAAATCGGAAATTTTTGCAATTTTTTTGAAAAATTTCAACTTTGAAAATCTAACAAATTTAAAGAATAGAAAAATTGTTAAAAACAAGAAAATTTCGAAAAATTAAGAGGTGAATTTTTACTAATTTTTCAACTTTGAAAACCTGAAAAATTTTAAAATACTTAATAAATTTTAAAAACTAAATTTTTTTGAAAAAGTGAAAAATTTTGGAGAGTTGATTTTTTTTTTTAAAAGGAGGAGTTACAAAAAAACCGGCGAATCATTATAAAAATGTTAATTTTTAAATAATAAAAAAAGGTACCTTCAAAAAAATTAGAAAATTTGCAGGAATTAGAAATGCTTATCTACTGGCAATTTAAAAAAAAAAAGTAGATTTTTGAAAATTTCAAAAAAGGGTTGCAATTTTAAAAAAAGGATCAATTTTGAAGAGTTAGAAACTTTGTAGAAATTAGAAATATTTGTCAATTTAAAAGAAACTGACAAAATGAAAAAAAATTAAAACTGCTAATTTGAAAAAATTAAAAATTGCGGAAAACTAGGAAATTCTATAAAATTGAAAAAATTGGCTCCCTTCAAAAAATTAATACTTTTTAAGAACCAGAAATTTAAAAAAAAATAAAAATACCTATTTGCAAATTTTAAAGAACTAGTAAGTTTTGAATAATTAAACGATACTTCATTTGGTAAAAACAGGAAAATTTTGAAAATTTGTCAAAATTTAAAAAAACGGTAACTTTAAAAAATTGAAAAATTTTGAAATTCAACTCACGGAGTCGGTAAGACTCTGATTCGAATCGAGGTAAACAACATGTTGTCAGATAAGTATTAAAAATTCACTAAAAAAAAACTTCTACTTTTCATACCAACGTGAAAATCTCTTCATCGAGAAGATTCTTCGGCTCCGCAACTCGGAAATAATTCAGTCTTTGTTCGACCGAAAAAGACCACAATATACGTGCATAGAAGAAAACAAAAGCTAGTAATTATGAATAGCAGATACTCGAAGGTAGAGAGATACCAAAGATGATGAGAATGTCGACCTTACTCGGTGGAAAATTTCATCGAAATATTACAAGCCTGGTATTCGAAATCTGAATTACCAAATTTATAAGTACATTTTTCGGTAGAAAAAGTATACTAGCGAGAGATAGACCCTCGCAGAATGGCGAATTTACAAACCTATTATCAATTTCGTTTTGAACAAGACTTTGGTAACTATTTTTTATAGAAAACTTCTCGCGATGGTTCTGCCTATCTTGGAGATCTGAAATTATTTCGAATTTTGTATACGCACTTGAACATCGTCGAAGTGTTTTCTGCGTAATTTGAAGCGGATTTTGTACTTCCATTTTAGGGAATTATTTTAGATCGTTTTTCGGAACGAGAAAGTAACCCATCAAATTTTTACTCGATCGTCGCAAAACGCAAATCTTCAATTTTCCCAATGGGCAATTTTTATCTGAATATTTTTCTTTCCAAATGTTTCATTCAAGTTTTTCATATCAATAGTTTTCATCGAAACTCTTCAAGACCTTACCAAACAGTTTAGCCAAATAAGAATTTTCTTAATTCAATTTTTCTTCAGAGGATCTTTTTAAAAGATGGTTTTGTAGGTATTCCACATTTTCTTTTCTACAGATTTTTTTTCATAAACTATTTTTATGATAACTTGTACTACACCATTTTTTTTTTTTTTTTTTTTTTTTTTTTTAAAAAACAATAACGAGCAAACTTTCTTTTAAA
>FIZV01023827.1:0-11757 GCA_900050545.1 Trionymus perrisii | reverse complement strand
AATGAATAAAATGATTATTTTTTACTTTTTAGTGCGTTTTTTAGCGTAGGTTTTTAAAAAAATTATTTAGGTATTTTTTGTTTTTAAATTTTTTGATTTTTTTTTTTTTTAGTAGTTGATTGAGAGGGGGGGGGGCCGTATGTCTGTAACGCTTCGGACATAGCTTATTCAAATAGAGTGAGCTCAGTTGTATGTACTGTTTGAAATAAAAATTCAATTCGAAACGTCCATCTGTGTAATTGTCATAATTTTCTTTTAAAAAAATAAAAATAAAATAAACAAACATCTGTTTGATTCGGGCAGTAGTTTAATAAGTATTTTCTGGACAAAACTAGGACACTACACAAAACTTCTCATTTTTTTTTTAATTTCTCTAAAAAGTTGTTTACCTAATTCTTTTTTTTTCGTTAAATTATCACAAACTAATTACCTACCTACAATTTTTTCTTGAAAAATTCTTCAAGTTAAATGTGAGGGAAAAATAACATTCACAACAAAGTAGGTACTAGTTTCACATCGTATAAAAAATACTCCTCATTATTTTTGGCCAAAATTAATCATTATTTGACTTTTCTTTTTTTGATTGCTTGATGAGATATTATAAAAAGAAGAGTAGAATTATTTCTGAGCCCCGCACATCAAATCTTGTGACACAACAGCGAACACGTTGCCATTCGAATTTGCGTGAAACTCGAAAACGTTTTGTTGAAATAAGTAAACGCAAATAAAACTGTAATTCTTGCATTTCGTGCTATATCTGGTTATACTCGTAGTGGTTGAAATGAAATTCTAATATCGGTGGTGTTGGAAACCGCTGTAGGAAAGAGTAAATATCAATTTCTTCCGTCAATAAGGAAAATACCTAAATGTACCATGAACTTGTTCGTAAACCTAAATTTGTTAACGTTGGCGATAGTGACGTTATCGTCACTCGAAATGAAATAAATGTTATTTTAACAAAAATATAAAATAGAACTATCAACTACCGTTTAAAGTACGAGAATGCGTAGCATTAAAGTGAACTTGGAAAAAGTGACAACCACTTGAGAAAACTTTTAATTACATTCTATTCGTCGTGTTCGCCCTCGCCAAGTTTAATAGTATTATAGTTGAACTGTAATTAAAATGGCGGTTTTTATAAATTACGGTTTAACAATAGTAAGCTTTTAATGATTTATGTGCTGTAAAAAATAATTAAAAATCTTTATCCACTGATGCAGTCTCATCTCTTCGTTCTGGGTGTAGGATATCACAGTGGGATAAATACGTATCTATCTAGTCTACGGATAAATATTTTATCACTTTATTCGTATATTATACGAGTATGTGGCCGAGTGAACGAGAGCAAAACGAAAACACTGTACAAACAAAAAAACTTTTTCCTAGATTACCGCATTTATCATTGTATAAAATGGTGATGTGTCGTACATATACCTATCGCTTGAATCGAACATGAACAGTGTAGAAAACACTTGGGAAGAATTCGCTCAACTTTTTAAATAAGTCTGGGTGTTTGATTCGTGTTATGTGTTTGTTTACCTGCTTAACGTTGCGGCCCGAATGTATATTGCTATTTTCCTTTGTAGAGTAACAAACGTACTTTTATGAGATCTTTTCGCAAAAGACAGTGCGGCAGTGAATGGTCAGTTGGGATTTGTGTACTCCAATTTTCTTCGGTTCGACCTTTTCTCCCTTTTCCTTTGCCTTTTTTTTTCGATAGATGGTTCAAGCCAGTATTTTCATTTTAGTATTACTATTTTATATTAAATTCGAAACAAAACTGCAAAAGAAATCGAAAAGTTTTATTTTTTTCAAGACCATCTTTTCATTTTGTTTAACATTGGCTTCGTATTTTTTCTGCAAGTTTTTCCATCGAGTTTTTTTCTTTTTTATCTCTCGACTAGTTGTAACAGTTCGGTGACGGGATACTTTTTGGAATGTTTCAAAATTCTGCCTACGTCGTAGTTTATAAGTTATTACATTTTGATATGTTATTAATCTTTAGTTTCTCGCCTATGGTGAGATATTTGTTAAGTTTTTTGAAATGTTGACGAGCTTTTTAAAAATTCTGCTGTGATACTTATACAATCGGAAGTTTTTTATTTATAGTTCTTGAATAAAAATGAAACTAAAGTTTGAAGCATATACAAAGAGAGAGAGAGAAAGAGAAAGAAAGAGGGTGAGTGAGAGGTGGGTGTATGATACCTATTTTATTTACCTATATATTTTTTTTCAAGTTTGTAGTGTTCTCCTTGAAAAGAGTTATACTCCGCACGTGTTATAAAAATGACTAAGCTATATGTGAAATTTCATGAAGAAGACCTAGGTATATTCGACTAGTAGTAGGTTTTTTTTTCTTATTTAACTATTTCCAAAAAAATTGTTTTACCAATAATTCACGAACGTGAAATTTTTGAAAAAAAAAAAATGTTATCAAAAATTTAATGTTACATACATTTTTTTGTTACGTAGGTATATTTCCCGTTCAACGTATCAATTCTAATAAGTTCTTTTATTAAATTTGAAAGTTCTGGATCCATAATTCTGGATCTTTATCATTTCTGCAATAATTTTTTTAATTTGTTGTGGTCTATTCTTAAGAGGCCACCGAAGAGAAAATCTAGTCCGGATCAAAGAATTTTTCAAACTCGACCTCCCCCTCCTCTAAATTATTTTACTCTCCGTAAAGTTATCATTTATTTCGGCTGGAAAAAATTTGGAAGTCCAAACATTTGTCGTGATGATACGTGATTTCGTTTATGAAAGTTAATAATGTAGGTATATTTTTGCATCATTTGAAAATACATTATAAATGCATGTTTCCCTAGAATATTTCGTAAAGGGTAGAAGGTATACGTCATTTTAAGTGAAATTAAAATTTTAATCATAAAAAAATGTAGAAGAATATTTTATTAATTGTGGTAAAAAAAATTTAATTTTTTTTTCTGAATTTTACTCTGAAAATTTTTGGAATATTTCCTTTCTAATTTGATCTTGCAGATTTTTTGATAGGATTTTTGAATTTTTTTCAGTTAAATTTTTAAATATTTCCGCAAAAATTTTCTTCAAAAGGATTTTTGCAGATTTGAAAAAAAAAAGTTTTTGTTATCCAATAGCATTTTTGAATTTTGTAACATGTAACAAAATTTTCAAATGTTTCTTTTTATTTTTTTTCAATTTTTCAGCACTATTTTTGAATTATTTTCAGAAAAATTTTTACTAAATATTCCCACCGAAAACTTTTTTAGTGGATATTTTGTTCATTTAAAAAAATATAACGATAGGAATTTTGAATCTTTTCAGAATAATTTTAAAATATGTATTTTTTCCATGTTTTTGTCATTTGACGATAGAATTTTTGATTTTTTTTTTCTGATTTTAAAACATTTTATTTTATTATTTTTTCATTTGACGATAAAATTTTTGATTTTTTTAAAAATAATTTTGAAACATTTTATTTTATTTTGTTTCATTTGACGATAAGATTTAAATTTTTCTTTTAATTTTGAACTGTTCAGGAGAATTTTGAAAAATTTGGGACTGGAGATCATATTTTTTGAAGAAAAAAAAAATGCATGTTTGTTCATTTCTTAAAGAACAAAACTGATTTCTTTTTTTAATTGATTTTTTTTCTTTGAAAATTGAATTTTTTTATCTCAACTTCATTTATTTAAAGTATAGACTTGAAACCACTTCAATTCGATTCATGATGAGAATTTTCCACATAAATTTAACTAAAGAAACTTAGAATCTAAAAATTAGGCCTTAGATCTATTTTCCCATGAGCACTTGAATAAATTCTGAAGTTCAGGAGCAAATCACTTGTGCATACTTCGGCGAAAATAAAATTTAGTCCCAACCTTATATGTATTACTAACAATAAAAGCAGATACTTGTAAAATTTTCACAATTTTTCGCAAGGACGGATTTAAATATATTTTTTAAATATTTCATTTCCAATAGTTTTTTTAAAAGGCAAAAATTACAAATATTTTGAAAAAATTAAAATAAAAAAAAAATTAAAAATCTGAAAAAATTTTATCAGACTAAAATTTTGAATAATTGTTTAAAATTTATTTTTATAAAAATTTCAAACGAATTTTTATGATTTTTTTAATATGCAGTTTTAAAAAAATAGTTAGGTAATTATTTCTCTGAAAATCCTGGCTCTTAAAAAATGTGAGTCTGTTGAAATTGTATTTAGCCACTTTCAGTACCTTTATCGGCGGTCCTGCTTCTCGTTGCCTTTTTTTTTATTTTATCATCGCCTTCATCGCATCGTTTCGTTTTTCAATCACAAAATCAAACTCTACTTTATAAAATGTAGGTATTACGAAGCCTAAAAACCATTGGCCTCTGGGGTTTTACAATACCGTACAAAACGTCCGCATTTAGGATATTGAAAGAAATAAAAATGAAGCCAATTATTTTAACTCACCTTTGATCACAACTGTATTTTGAGCTAATACATCAGTAGAAGACACCGAGCTAAATGGAGTTCCCGACGAACGTATTAATCTGAGCGTTACGTTGTGCTCTTCTTCTTTCGAATGGAAATGTACCAACGCAGTGGTGCTCTGCCCAGGAACGACCACTTTCGGCAATAAAATATTCATTCGCCTGTAAAATAAATATTGCAATTAGGCTAGCATAAAACGAATTGTTTTCATATCAAATGTTAATTTGCTGCGAAAGATGTGTGATGGAAAATAAAACGAAATGAGGGTAGCCAGAAGTCGAAATTGCAAACAAGCAGCGTTCCATTCGGTATATTATAGTCTTGTAAGTTGCAACTGTAGATACGAGGCTTTAGTATCGCTATCGCGCACCTTTTGATAAATATCTGAAGGGACGCTCCCGGTTCCAAATATCCCTTAATTTATAATGAAATCTAGTGGTTCGTAGATAAAAGCGCGTGGGACATGTTTAGCATTTTTTTTTGCCACTTGGAGAATTTCCAGTTTATAAAGTTTATAAATCATTTATAATTTAGTGCTTATGCGCGGCAAAAAATACTGTTTATATTCTAGCGCAGGGAAATTTTTATCGTAATTAAAACTTTTTCACGAGTAGACTGCAAAAAGGTAGGACAAATGCGAGATTTAATTTACTTTTAGATAACATTTTGGTAACCATTGTATAAACGAATTGCACCTTTGCTCCTGAAACCTTAAGCTTCCTTTACTTTTCTGGTCCATGTTTCTCGATAAATCATGAATAGATTATACAATATTCTACTAAAAACTGTAGACCTATTTTCGCAAGCCTAAATACTACTTTTCATCGCGCAGTACGTTATGCCTATCTATACCAACGCGTAAGGTATCAATTCTCTTTTCCTAAAAGCCGCGAAACCACTACTATGGTTATTTAATGGTATTGAAAGCTGTTACGTTTTTATTATAAATTATAACCATATTTGAACGTTATGTATTATTTTCGTGTTCACTTTGCGTTCTTATACCTATTTATTAATTGTTGATTTTTTCAACATTTTAAATTATTGTTTTTCTTCTAAAATTTTTGTTTATGAAGTCTTGAACTTGAACTGTCCAAAAATCTGATACCGTAATTTTTTGAGTTTAACGATAAAATATTGGTAATTACTCATCGGATAGCTAATTTACTTGATCATTATCGTCCTCACATGCATATTTTTTTACTTTTTTATTTTTTATTATTTTTTTTTTTTGATAAAATTCTCAATAAAAAAAAACAAAATACAGTATCATCAGAAAGTTCTTTTAAAAAATTTTATCTGTAAAATTTTTTGATAAAAATTAAATCATGATTTTCTCTCCTAAGTTTCCTTTGAAAAAATCTCAGAAAAATCATTTTAAAAAATTCTTATTTTTTTTCTCGTTTTCCTTCGTTTTTTTCCGAAAATTTTTGCTTTGAAATTTTGAAAAAAAAAAATCAAATGTGAGAGCATAATATGAAAAAAATACTCAACAACCAAAATTTCGATTTTTATTTTTTTGTGATACATTTACAGATCTGTGTCTTAAAAAATGGAAGAATTATTCAACATTTGAGGGAAATGAAGTTTCAAAATTTCAAAACAAATTCAAAATTTTTTTCACTTTTTTTGGCTAAATTTATGTAAAAAAAAATGCATGGACAAATTTCAAACGCTATATACTCTAGTAAAATTTTACTTTTATTTGTTGGAAACCTTTTTCTATGAGTTCTGTTTGGAGAGCACTTGACAAAACTTCAGATTTTGATGTAACCGGGTACCATTAATAAAAAAATTTATATACTCGTACAAAAGGTGCCTATCTCAAAAATTGAAGGAGCAAGGAAGAATAAAAACAAGAATTTTTTTTTACTGAACACATGGGTTTAGGGGGTTTACCTACAAAAAAAATGAAAATCTTTTACTAGTCAGATTTTTTGCCTATGTTTGAAAATGAAGGCGCTACAAAGCTTTAAAATTTGGATTTTCAAAGCTCGATATACCGCTGTAGTTCTTTCGTTTTCAAGGATGGGAAAATTTTCAACATAGGTAACTCTTTTTGTTTCCCTAAAAAGTTATATTCATTACATGCAATTGTCATAATTGAATTTCGGTTCGATTTTCATATAAAACCTTTCTTCTCTCACCGAAAGAAAGGGGGTAACTTATGTTCCAAAAATCATTTTGTTATTTTTGTATTGTACCCCCTTCGGGGAGATACTCAGCACGGTGATTTTCGAGGGAGAGGGGGTTAGCTCGCAAAGACTTTCAGTTCTTTTCGATATTATTTTTTTCGTATTCAGCGTTGAATGATTTTCAAATGCATGCTGCTTCTATTTTTCGAAAAATTGTAGAAAAAGTGTGATTTTTGTTCGTAGTTGACGAATTTCGTTTTTAATAATTTATCTAGATCTAGATTTTTGGCGGATTCAAGTAATTAGGAATGAGTAAAAATTTGAATAAGCCATATTAATCGCTCGTTATCCTAGAACATTATGCCGTAGTAATTCGTTTCAGAAAAAAATGAAATAATTTTATATGTTAATTACTTTTTACTTAACTTATTTGAAAGTAAAAAGAATCTTGTTTCACGGACTAATTCCTTTTTAATTGCTAGCAAAAGAAAGCACCTATAAAAAACTAACACACCCCTTCAAATACGTGCATTCCATTTAAAGAACTTTTAATGCATTAGCTTTTGGTGCTTTGAGTTCGGTAAAAGAACAAAGAGAACCAAGAGGGATAATTAAACAATAATTACGAGTCGTGCAGGAAATGATGTTGGTAATGTTTTATTTTAAAATATTTTACGTATGCACGTGAAACACCATAATCGATTTAAAATGCTCGATGATGTACTTACTGAATTGAATTTGCATTTTGTAAAAATTACGTACGTGCGTAGGTCTAGGTACAAATTGTTGTTAGATATCTCTGTGACTTTGTGACGTTTACGAGTGGCATGGCTAGGAAAATATAAAACCTCGTTGTGGAATCAATGTTGCAGATCCGTTTAATTTAATTTGCCTATGATTGAAAATGTAAATTATTTTATTTTTACTATCGGTTTTATACCTAAACCAGGCTCGTGTAAACAAGCATCAACTTGAAAATGTTACGTGCTGTTTTATTTGAATCTACAATGTGAACAACCCAATTTTTAATCAAATAATTCTATTTTGACTACCTAATACCAACCAACATGCATTCACTATCCGAGGAGGATCTTATGATAATGCAATCGGGCACCGAAGGAGTCAGGAAAAATAAAATTGATAATTTTTTCTTGATTGGGCATAATTACATATGTGACGCAAATTTCCAAAACGGCCTCTGTCCACTTTTTCCAAAAAGTCGTTTTATAGCACTTGCCGAAGTATGTTTGAGAATTGAGGCGTTACAAAGCTTTCTAAACAAACTCAATTGGCAGCACTACATTCAACAATTTTACTGAAGCCACTAGTGGATAGTACTTCAAAAAAGAAAAGAAGCTTTTAATTACATTGACATCCCTATCTTTGAAATTGAAAAAGTTACATAGCCAAAAGACATTTATTTCTTAGATACCTACCTAAGTATACGTATTGTCTTCCTCAAAATTATTAAGTGGTAGGTTAGGTACTCGCGAGACGTAAAAATCGAAACAATTCCATTATGGCAATGCATGTAATGAGTGTAATTATTTGAGGAAAACAATGAGAGTTATGTGAAAAATTTGCCTATCTTTGAAGCTTTGTAACGCTTTCTTTTTCAAACATAGACAAAAAACACCAAAAGTGAAAAATGCCCAATTTTGCATTATATATCCATTCACATTAGGATGGATGAAAAAAAAACATATCTTGGATTTTGACCAAGTTCGTTGGGGTGGATTACTTTAAATGGGAGTCCTCCCAATTTTTTTTTTGCCCCCTTATGAAAGAGGAAGGAAGCAGGAGGTCCCCGAAGTGCACCTTCTTATGAAAAAAACGCTGTTTTTTGTGTTTTTAGCAAGTAAAAATGGTGTGGGAAAGATGCAATTTTACAGTGGCGCAACCAGAAATTCTCTTTAGAGGGGGCTAGAATCATTAGAATTTCGAGTTGACTTAGTAACTACCAGTGGCTTAGCAGAATAATCATTGAAGAGGGGAGAGGGGGCTCGCAACAAATATTTTATGTAAAACAAAAAAAAAGTAGGTACCTACCTACTATCTATATTCATTATTTTGTTAAAATAAACAAAAATGGTGTGCCCGAGCGAAGTGAGGGCGAAAATTTTCTGCAAAGAAGTATTCAAAAGCTGAAATTTCATTATTTTTTTCCAATTTTTTCGTCCTTAAGAGGGGTTTAGATCCCACAAACCCACCTCGCTACACCTCTGGTACCTACCTACTTTCGAAGATCGTAAAAAACTATATAGTACCTATTTATTTATTTTTTTTGAGATTTTGAGGAGAGGGTGCATTAGGCCCGTAGCACCAGCCTTGGTTGCGCCACTGCAATTTGAATTTCTGCGTCTTTCTGGCCCATCTCCATTGTTCTTGCATCAAAACTGTTGCAGATCGCGATATTTTAACATTATGAAATTTTTGCCGACTCTACATCAATTATTTTTTGGCCTAGTAATTTCATCATTTTTTTTTAAACCTCTAGAAGTGAGTTGAAAAGAAATTTTTGAAAATTTTCTTCACTCGTGCAGACAATAGTAGGTATATCACAATATTCCAATGTTGTGAAATTTTCACTGTCTTTGAATAAATTATTTTTTCTTCCGGAAGCTTCATGAAGATTTTTTTTTCTTAACCACTAAAAATAAATTCTGAAAGAATTTTTGAAAATTTTTCGATACCAGTGCAGCCAGGTGATGTAATGTAGGTATGTATTCAGAAATTCATAAGGATTGTGAATTTTTTTTTAAATTCAAAAGATTTGCAATTTGTTTTGGAAAAAAATTACAAATTAAATTATGTTCGCAAGAAATGACCCATTGCTTTTGCGAAAATTTTCAAAAATTTGAAAATGCAAATTTATCATTTTCATGAAATATTCAAAAATGTAGGTAACTTTTCTAAGAAAATATTTTTTTGGGGAAATAACATAATTTTGTTTTTGGAAAAAAGATGCAAAGATTCAAATCTTGTAAAAATGTTAAGTTTTAAATTATTGTTGCTAAATATTCAAAATTTTGCTTTTAGAAAAAGTAAGGGAACGCTATTTTGTAACGCTCTTTTCGGTCGTGTGCCAAAGTAAAAACATGAAAATGTCAAAAAAAAAATTTTCAACTTTATTTTTCCTTGCCCCATCAGTTTTGAGATAGGAACCATGTGTACATATTGTGTATTGAACATTTTTTATTAGTGGTACCCGGTTGTATCCATTGCTGAAATTTGTAGCGTGCTCCCCAGACAGCCTGTATAGGTAAGTTGACTGGTCACAATTATCTCAAAATTGTTCGCCTTATGCATTCTTACTTAATAATAAATGAGTTGAAAAGGTATTAGTATTTTGTAAGAAACACTTTAATAATATTAATTACCAATGATATTTATTTTAACCTTTAATCTGGACGTGAGTTTAGCTACAGAGGGTTTATATAGTGCAACTCCCACCACACGCTACAAATTGCTATCTTTATCCCTTATAGTCATTACATTAATCCCGTGAGTTATTTTCAAACTGCGAAACGCGATTCGTTTCTACGTGTTTATAGTTCGGCTTAATTTAACGCCATCATTTTACCTTAATGCGTTCCATGTATATATGGTATATACCTTTACTACCTACCTAATAATACACCCGCTAGATGAAGCGTAATTTTGGTCTACATATATTCGGATTATGCTATGTATAAGTCTGATTTTAACAGCCGAATATAGATCACCAGTTACTAATTGAGTCGAGTTACTAATTGTTTTCAAAATTATTAATATACAGGAGTAAATTGATTTTGAATGTTAATCAGCCTGACAATACAATTAATAACTTTTTAATTCAGAATCAATTGGACACTATCCCAATAGTAGGTATTAATTTTTTTTAAAATAAATTCGCCTGAAGAGGAAAATATTTCACGTACAAAAGTTTGCATAAACGTTTGTATAAAGGTGGCCTTCTCCGAAGAATCGTATGTGTATCTAGCTTTGATAAATTTTATGGCATTATCGGCCTTATAATCCGAGTATTAATTATTTTCTGCACCAAACGTTATAACCGAATTACGTACTTTTATGGCGAGCAATTGATTACGTATAAACGTACTCGTACATATGATTGAAATGTATCGCGTGTTTTCTTTAGTAAGTACCTATTCGTATTTATTTCAGAGTAAGCGATTTTTAATTGGATTCCAATTCATCGCAAACAGGGCAATCAACCGCTCGAAACTAAATAGTGAGTGGTTTTTTGTTTGATTCATTTCTCTATTTCTCGAATATAGGTAAGGTATGGTACCTACAATTCGTGAACCCATGAAAGTTTGAATAGGCGTGCGGCAGAATATTAAGGCTGGATTTCGCTTTGCTCGTAAATAAAGAAATACTACGAAATGATGGTAATTCACTTGAGTGCAATAACACGCTGAGATTTTCAGATTTTGTTTCGGGTTTTCTTCCGCATATCGTAAGCCACAGAAGGCGGTAATTTTTCCTATTGTAGGAGTGAGATTCTACAGGATATAAAAAAACGAGAAGGTCTACCTACGTACCTAGTTATGATTGTGATGGGATTTTCTATATCCAGAGTTGACCGGAGAAGAACGTTTCCTAATGTCAGAATAATAACGAATGAATTGAAGAAAATTTTCTATACTTAATATCAGTGTTTGAAATTTGATTCTTATTTAGTAAATAGGTAACTTATTCTATGAAATTTTTGAAACGGTTTTTAAAACCAAATATTCAAATGAGTAGGTCATTAATTTACCAATAAATTGACCAAAACTATTCCCTTCTGTTCTGAGATTATGTAATCAGGCCGAAAAGCTAACAGAATTTCTGCATTGTTTTAGTTAATGCAAACTGGCATCAACAGTTACTTTCTTCTACGTTTTAGGCTAACTTTGTCCAAAACGAAATTGAAAAATTTATTTACTTTGAGAACTTTAATCGTATAATGAAAATTTAACATTAAAGTTTCAATCTTAATTGAATAATTAACATTTTACGAAAGTTTTTTTTCTTTTCAAAAAAATGGATGGTGAATATTTTATCATCCAGATTTACCTACCTGAGTTCTAGAATTAAAATACTCATTTGTATTTAACACATTTTTTAAGTATACAGGGTGCTCCGGAAATGACCTATGTAAATAAAGGCCCTATA
>FIZV01023802.1:0-10009 GCA_900050545.1 Trionymus perrisii | reverse complement strand
TTAAAATTTTTTTTCAAAATTTTTAAAAACTTAATTAAGTATCATTTTTATTATTTATTTTTTTTTTTCAATGAATTTCTTGGCTTTTATAAAAAATTTCATCAAAGTTTGATTTATGACTTTTTTTTATAATTATTATAATTTGTGAAATTAAATGAAATAGATTAGAATATTTAAAAATATGTATATTACATAGATAATTCACTCATTTCGTCAAAATGTAAATTGAAAATTTTTTAATTTTAGTGTTTCCAAAGTTATTTAATTTCTTTTAATTTGATTTTTTTCATGTTTTTAGAAAATTTTTCTAAATATTGGTTTCACTTCTTGGAAAAATTTCAAATTAATAACGAAGTATTTTTGAAGATTTTCATGAAAAATTAATCATGATTTTTGATGAATTGAATTGTTTTAAAAATAGGTCTTCAAAATTTTTTCATAGGAAAAAATTAACTCATTTTTTACCAAAATAGAAATTCAAAAAATTATCCAGCGTTTACAAATTTTTTTAGGTAATTTACAAAAAATGAAAATAAATATTTTAAAAAAATGCAACGAATATTTTATTTTATTTTTTTGATAAAATAATTTTATTTAATTTAAAAAAAATAAATTGAACTATTTTTTTCGCATTTATTTAGAGCAATGAATTCAATTACTTATTCAATATTTAAAATAAATTTATTCCAGATTTTTAACAGATTGTATTAATATTTTAAATGAATTGATTTTTTATTTTTCAAAGCCATTTTCTATTCAGTTTGATTCGGTGAAGACTGTTGAACCACGGATCAAAAGTACTAAAAAAGAATAATTCGAAATCTGGACGTTTGGTTTCAAATCCAGATTCTGGATCCTATTCCGGATTCCGAACACCTCTGTTCAATTCTGGCCAAATAACGTGATGAAAATTTCATACACGAGGCAAGTAGTGAACACGACGTTAGATCAGATTTCGCGAATACCAAATAGCCCCACTTTACGATACATGGGGTATTACGTACGCGTGGCGTTACGTTACGCCGCACCATCGCCCAAAGTGGAATAATAAAACGTACCGATTCGTCTTGTTTAACACCTTATACACTATGAGGCCGATGTTGAATTTTGTGTTAACCTCGTTACAGCGAAATCCATTCAATGGCAAGCCATATTCTCGCATACGTATAGAGCGAATTGAACGGGCTGCGCCGAAAAACACACCTAAAGCTCGGGTAAATAGAGTGAAATTGCATATGTATAAATTTCAATTGATTTTCGCACCCTGGGGCTGAAAGGTAAGGGTTGGAGCTTGAAAAAGCCAATGTATCGGTTTCCATTTAGCTGGTAAACAGAATAAGGGCGTATATATGGCGTTGTAATTAAAAGTACAGGGTCCGACGACGAGAACAAGGTGTAAATTAGAAGCGGTAACGCGTGTCCGAACCAAATAAGTAAATAATAACGGTGCAGAAGGAGAAACACAGTACAGCTGCGAGAAGAAAGACTGCAGAGTATATGAGCAGCGCAGATAGGAGGGTGATGAGAAAAAAAGCTGTGAGAGAAAAATGTCTATTCCTAGTGGATAATGATATAGTTACATAGCTCGGCACAGAGGTATAGGCCGCCGTAGGTATTGGGATGAACGAGAGAGCGAGAGAGAGTCTTAAGAAAAAGAAAGCTGCAAGAAAAAGAACGGTGACTCGGGAGCGAACAGGGCTGGCGGTAGAGAACAAGTTACGGTAACGGCATTTAACGGTAAGGTAATCCTTTTTTCGGGAAAAAAAGGTCGGCTGCTCTGGCTTTTAATGCACGTGTCTTACGAAGAACGATCTAATGACGTCACCACTCCGAGTACAGCAGATTCCGTTACCATGGTGACCATTGCAGATGACGTCATTACACATTTATGGTGGCACACCCATGGGCCGTGACACACATTCCCGCAAAAGATGCACACTAACACAAGCCAACTATTACGCGCTTTTTCCCAAAGTTTATTAAGTATAAAATATTTGTGTATACGTGTATATACGTATACACTAGTACTATACGCCGCACCGTGTACGGTACGCGTGTGATAGTGCGTACTGGAGAATAATGGACGGGACAGTGGCGGCTGGCGAGCGGCATTATCAAGCCCAAACCCGAATCCCGCCCGATAAAGAAATTCGCAGTTTATGTTCCGTTCGTTCTTTTTTCGCGCAGTCATTACGGCAAAGCATTTGCCAAAAACCAATCTTCCTTTTCTTGTGCGACCTCTTTCAGCTTTAATATAAATTTTTCGGTGTCTATTTTTCTTCTGCATTCCACCCCCCCCTCTTCAACCCGAACAAATCGTCGTTTAAATAGTAATTAATAAAATACATCTAACGGCACGTCATGGCTTCTACAGCATCGTCATCGTTCCTTCATCTGTTCACTTTCATCGTCACTTTCCTCGTCACTTTCCTCGATATACTATTTTCGCAAAATATACAGAGTGTTCCGGAAGCAAATGTTCCCTATTTCTGTAAATGAAATCGCTGCAGAGCGTTGAAAATTATCATTTTCCAACCAAACCCCATTGGCAACTCTGCAATCAAAAAATTTGCTGGTGCTGGTAGTGGATTCAACTTCAAATATGCAGTGGAAGTCCAAACCATATTGGGATGATTATCCTTAAAATCGAGGAAGTTGCAGTTACAAGAAATCCTTTGCCAAAAGTATTGCCTTCCTCTGCTTATAAAGAGACCCTAAAGGCACGGAAATTGCAAAATTTGTTCAACCACAAGCCTGATACAGGTGCAAGTTCTCACCAGCAACAATAAAAGTTATGTGAAGCTTTTATCTATTTATGTACCTTCTTATTTGAAAATGAATGTGCTACAGCGCTGTGAAAAACAACTCAGGAAAAATTGATTGGTAGCACTGCAATCAAAAAATTTTCCGATTCCGGAAGTGGATTTCACTTTAAAAGTTCGAGAAAAGTTCTAACCACATTGGCATGCCTATCTTTGAAATTGAAGAAGCTGCAGTGACAAGAAATTCTTCGCAAAAAGAATTGCCCTTCCTCAATTTATCAAGAGACACCAACAAGGCATGATAACAGCAAAATTTGTTCAAATCAAAACAAAAAAGAAGTGCAACATTTTGAGAGCAACAAAATAAGTCATTTTAAAATCTTGCCCATTTCAAAAATGAAGGTTCTTCAGAGCTTAGAAATTTGCCATTTTCGGAACAAAATTGCTGGCGACACAGAAATTGAAAATTTTCAGGTGCCAGCAGTGAATAGAGGACTTCAAAAATGCTAAAAAAAATTAACTGCCTTGGGACGTTTGTCTTTAAAATTGAAGGAGTTAACAGCAACAAAAAGTTCTTCGCCAAAAGCATTGCTTTTCTTACTTCATTAAGGGGCACTACGAGGACATGACAACTTCAAAATTTCGTCAAAGTAATACATGACTCAGGTATAATTTTTTAAGGGGAACATATAATTGAACAATAAATTTGCCTATTTTTGAAAATGAAGGTGTTACAGACACAGATCTTCAAATTTTGAAAAATACCATAGTTTTGCGACAAACGTTGATTTTCGAAGTAGGTACTACAGCGTCTTCATTTTCAAGAATGGCAAAATTTTTCATCCATAACTTTTTTGTTCCTCACAAAAAGTTATATCTTACAGATACCTAAATATTGCCTCAACGAAATTTCAAAATTTTTATCAACCACTGCCCCTTCAAAATTGAGTTGGGCACCAAGTGTACACAACGTTTTTAGTTAACTTGGACCTGGTAATATCCAATTCTCAAATATGAACATTCAATTTTGGGACACCCAATAGTTACTTACTGATGGTAAATAAAAATCCCAAAACAATCAACTTTCACTTGAAGTTTTTTTTAAAAACTGAGCAGTCAGGCAAATCCGCAGAAAAAAGGAGTCTTTAATGCAAAAAGAGAAGGCAAACTGAATTTTGTGGTATAGGTTCATTTTTATGTTCCAAACAAGGATCTGAGGTGTCCAGTCTCATCCAGGAGTCCAGGACATGTGTTCTCCTCCATTAAAGATTTCATATTAGTTCGAGCAGTAAAATGTAGGTTGAATTCCCCGTTGAATGAAGAGTTGGTGAAGTCTTTGGCTCCGAGGAAGGTGGAGCTGAAGTCACTTGAACAGTGAAGGTTTTGGATTTGAGTCATAATGAGCACATGAAATAGATCTCAATGTAGTAGTAATAAAGTAAAAATGTTCAAAAGTGAATGATAACCCTCTTTTCAATTACAAAATGGACCACAGAGTTGTTATTTTCTGTGCAAAATCGATTGGCAATGCTGCATTCCCAAAAAATTTCTGACGCTGGCACTACATAGGTAGCATTTTAAAAACTCAGAAAAGTTCCAACCACATAGTGACACCTATTTTTAAAACTCGAGGAGGTACAGCAACAATAATTCTTTGTAAATTGTATTGCCTACCTCGCTTCCTTAGGGGGCATAAACGAGGCATAAAAATTACAAAATTTCATTAAAACGTCACACTTTTTGAGAAGAACAAAAAACATATGAAAATTTTTAATATCTTTGACCATAAAGGCGCTACGAAGCTTCAAATTTTAGAATATAACGTTGTTTTGCGAGAAACATAGATTTTCAAAACTCTTTTGCAGCTTTATTTTCAAAGATGGGCAAATTTTTCAAATAACTTTATTTGTTCCCCTCGAAAAGTTACATCTGTTCCATCGATTAACTTGGCAAAATTTTGAAATTTTCATGAACCACTTGCTTCAAAACCGAAATAGACATCTGGAGAACATGGATTCTTTCTATTAGTAGGTAGTACTCGGTTACATTCAAATCTCAAATTTGGACATTCATTTTCTGGACACCCTGTATACCAGCAGTAAATTACCCAGGCACGTCAACTATTCACAAACCGGGCAAGGCAAAGCATGGAGGAGATAGCTCGATAAAAGCCAATATCTCCATCGATATAAAATAATGGGTCGATGAAAAACGGAAGGTATCATCTATACATACGAAAAGGGGAAAATATCTAAACATATAATATAGCTTTCATTTATTGTCTTTTTACAACTTATATTCGTTTGAAATACACTTCTAGCCGATTCACCATCCACCCTGTGTGAAAAATTTTCATAAGAAAAAAAAACTTTTAAATTTATCTATCGGATAACTTTTTTGTACATAAACGAAACCATGACCTTTTGCGAAACTCAGCTCTACAGCCATTTAATTCAATGCAAAACGAAAAATTTCTTCGTTGTAAATTAGATAGATATGGTGCGTATTTATTTTCTGGCGAATTTATTTCACGTTCGAACTGTTGATAGTCGTTCGAGAACGATTCTAGATTTTTACCCAGGCTGGAAATATATTAAGAGTGAATTTGTCGCGCGAAATGTACGTACAACGCAGTGTATAAGGAGTACGCGGCCGTGATTCGAATTTGAATTGCAACAGTCGTGATTTGTGGCTCGAATATACTTGTCGTATTGTACGAATCGTGAGTCGAATCCGGCGTATAAATACGAGTAAGCTTGAATCGTGATTCGAATAAGATTTTGAATATTACTTCGAGGAGTTGGTTTAAGCTGGAGTTATAAGGATGGATTTTGGGATGCGGTTTGGTAATTCATTTGTTAAGATGTTTGCTTTCGTGTAAATATAGGGTTGAGGGCTAATGGGAAAAAATTTCTTTGAATGAAGTGTAGATTTTTTTCAGAGAATGATGTATTTTTTTTTTGAGGGGCAATGGGAGAAGAATATGAAATAATTTCGAAAGATTGTTTAGAATTTACTGCGGCGTTGGTCTCGTTATTCCTATATTAGGGCAATAACCCTGTTGAAAGCAAACTTCTAAGGCTATTTGCATTTCTTTGATATGGAAACTAAAACTACCAAAGACTAACTTTTTCAAATGGTTTGAGCTATTACCATTTTTTCTTTTTGAAGTTGTGGTAATTTTGTTTAGCTTGTTTTAGTTTTCTTTAAATTTTTTGACAAATAAAAAATTTTGGAATTTTGAAATCTATGACGATAGACAAGTTTTTTATTTTATTTTTTTTCTCAATGAAATTTTTTTAGAGATTGTAGGTGTAAACTTTTCAAACTCCAGAAGCCCGCTTTTATGCTCAGATCGATTTTCTTATTTATTTATTTTATTTTTTTCATTGTTAATGCTGATTTCTATTTTTGAGATTTTAAATTTTCATCAATTTTTGTTGTTCACTTAAGAATGATTTACAATCCGATTTTAAACTCATTTTTGAAGAAAAAAAAGTAGTTTTCATATTTTTGAAGTATTTTTATTCCTTCAATGATTTTTTTTGGTCAATTTTTACCTATAATTGCTTTTTTTTTATCTTTTCAATTTCAAACTTTTTTCATCTTCAGTTTTTTTTATAGAATTTCTATTTAACTTGAATATTTTTTATTTTATTGGGTAACTCAAATTCTAATTTTCTTGAAAATAAAATCAAAGCAGATAAAAAATTTTCAACAAAAAAGGTAATAATTCATTTTTTTTGAAAAGTGAACGGGTAGCGCAAAAACATATCAAAATATACAGGGTGGAAAAAATGGAAATTACCTCTCCTCCTACTTCCGCGAAAAAATGAAATTTTGAAACAAGTCTAATATAAATTTTTTATAAATTTCTGATGGTCAGTTGTAAAATTCCAACAGGAAGTTTCGAGTCGACAAAAAATAAACAGTTAAAGTTGGCTGCGTCTTTTCGTGAAATTAAACGAGAAATTTTTGTTCAAAATTTTTTTGATTATTTCAATTAAAATGATACTGGCCATTATTAGGGAATGAAATTCGTAGCAAATTTTCATTTTTAACATGTTAAAAAGAGAGTAAGAAGTAATATTGATACGAGGTGTGCATTGTATGCATTTACTCCGTAACTTTTGACGTATGCAATTATTTAAACTTTCGTGCATGATGAATTGCATATTGCAAATTTTGAAGGCGAAAAAAAATGTAACCAAGGTTACAACGAAACGTAATCTATCGTGTTTGGTGTCATTTTCTGGGTTTTTGAGGTCACCGAGTAAGATTTTAAAGTCACCTTTTCGTTTGGAATAATGTTCGCCGGTCAAACCGTCTTTGTGCCATTTTTGAAGTAATTTTATTTTCAATTTTGAAAAATATGTACTTCTATAAGTAACTTTTGTTTTTTTTTAGTACATTGAGACCAACAAAAAAAACATTTAGAAGACGCAGATTCACTCTAAAACTTAATTTTTTTCGAAAAGTTTCGAAAAAAATAATAATGAATTCGGATTATTCACGTTGAGAATGAAAAAAGCAGCAACGAGTAATTTCATAATTAAAATTTTAATTCATTTTTCGTCACGCAAAAGTAACTATTTCATTTGATATATTGAAAAAAAAGTTGAAGAAAAAAATGCATGAAAAATCTAAATTAAAAACTTTAATAAGTTCTAAACAAACCCGACCCTTTCTCCGGCGATAGTATTAAAAGAAAGTTCTCACTTTAAAGTTATACATCCGAGAATGAAGTTCGAAAGCGAAAGTATTCTTTACAATTTTCATCTGTAAATTTTTCATGACACTCGAGTTTTTTTTCCACTCTCATCGTCGCTAATCTATGTGTGAAAAGAGCATTTATATTCGCGTGTAACTTGATCAAACTGCACTTTTCGCGCGTACACCTTAAGGTGAAGTAGTTTGAACTCGCGTGACGTTTTTAATTTGCCATACGACGAACACGTGTTGTGCAGGTGCAGGTTTTTAAGGGTGAGTTCGATGCACGATCCTGGAGCGATTTGAAGAACAGACCTCGAGAGACTGATTGATATCCGAAGGCGGTTCGGTAGGTACGAAAATTTAACATGTACGAGCGAACGAAAGGGAGGAAAGGGAAAAAGCGAATTAAATTTTTTGCACAAACAGTAGCGGGCATTAAGCCAATTTTTGCGGTCAATAAAACACCCGATAAATAATCGTACTTTCACGCTCAGACAAATACGCGCGATGCCGACAAAACGAACTCTTCGTATTAATTATAAACAATAACGCTGCGAGAACAAGTAAAATATTGAACGAAGCCGTTGGTAATTTATAATTAATTCGTTATAAGCGATCGTATCGTCGTTGCTGAATTCTCAATCAACTTGAAAATTATACTCGGTTGTGCTACCTATGTTACTACTTCTTTTTTTTTTCGTTTGTTTGCTTTTTTCCCTCTTCTTTCCACACGAACGCTATTTCCGATCATCTTAATTCATTGATAAAAGTTTAGAAAACTTCGATGACTTTTCAAGTTCGCCGTATTGCAATTTGCCATTTCTCAATGATCGGGCTCGAGTTGTTTTTTTATACTTCCTTGAATTCGCTACGATCATTATGGCGTGTTAGGAGTTGACTATACATTTTCCGAGAGTGTTTTAAACTTGTCAAATTAAAATTTAAAAGAAAAAAAGTGTGTTTTTTTCATTTATAATTGAAAATATTGCATGGGTGTAATCTGATGCAGGTATATTAATGATTTAGGTATTTGTGAAGAACTGAGGGCAGTTTTGTTTTTTTCTTTGAATTGGGAGGGGTGAATATTTCTTGTCGAAAGTCTTCATTTTTGATTTGATGAAAAATAGTTTTTGAAAAATTATTGATTTCAATTTTGGGATCAAGATAAAAACGTTTATTCTGATTAAAGTTCAATTTTAACAAAAAAAATGATAAAAATTAAAAATAGAAATAAATTATCCAAACAGTGATAAAAATCCAAAATACCTACTTATTAAGGACAAAAAATTGGAAAAATGAGTTATTTATATTCGAAGCTTGATAAAGAAAATTAAAAAAAAAATTAATCAAACTATTTTTAAGTCAAAAACTTTGAAAGTAAAAGCAAAAAAACAAATATTTGAAATTTTTTTTTAAAAAGTGTAAAAAAAATGAGAATCTGAACTGAGTAAATCGAAAAAATAAAGTAAAAATTTGAGCAAAAATCTAATGTTTAAAAAAAGGTTTAACGTAAAATTTAAAATAAATAATTGGAAAAAAATGAGAAAACGAGATCAATTCCATGTATATCGAGAGAAGACGTCTCTTTAAATAAAAAAAAAAAAAAAAATTAAAAAAGTCGACAATGGAAACACTTGAAAAAGAAAGAAAAAATTAAAATCATAAAAAAAAATTAAAATTAAAGCATCGATCCGAAAAATTAGAAATTTTAACATAAAACTTGTATAAAATTAAGAAGTTTGAAAATTAAAGCAATTATCAAGTTTAAAAATTGGAAATGAAAAAGGTAAAGTTGAAATAATAAAAATTTAAATTAAAAAAAATATATAAAATCGAAGCAAAGCAAAAATTTAAAAAAAATGCGACGTTGAAGAACAGCGAAAAAGTTGGTAGGTAGCTAATTTAGAATGAAGAAGATTTTTAAAAAATGAAAAAAAATTGTAATAAATGAAAAGCTGAAAAACTTGTAAAAATGCGAAATAATTATAAATTGTGCATAATCAAAAACTTTATAATTGAAGGAAAAGTTGACAACAGAAGAAATTAGAAATCTGAAACATCAAAGTTTTATAAAATTGAGAACAACATTAAAAATGTTTTAAAACATTTGAAATTTGAAAAAAGTAAAATTAAATTAAGAGTTTGAGGTAATCAAAAATTGTTGAATTTGAAATTTAATACGCATCAAAAGTTGAAAAAAATTATCAATTGGAAATTTTTATGCATTTTAGGATGATCACACATTTCAAAATTTGAAAATAATTGCAAATTAGTAAATTTTCAATTGAAAACATCGACAATTTTTAAATAATTAGAATTGATACAAATTTATACAAAATAGCTGATGTACCTTTATCAAGAAATCAAAAGTGAAAAAAAATTGAAAATTTTGAAAATTGAGTAAGTAGCCTGAAAAATTAAAGAAAATAATTTTGTTTTAATTTCAGAAAATTAAAACAAAATAAATTTTTGTAGTTAAAAAATATACCTAAAATGTAAAAAATTCCAAACAGTAAAAAAATAAAATTCAAATA